>JASDQU010107029.1:16195-28003 GCA_032191745.1 Picea mariana | reverse complement strand
TGCATCAACCATGCACCAAATATGTACCAATCATGCATCAAATACACATAAACTATGACTCATCAAGACATACCAACATCATCATCTATACACCTCATGTATGTGCCAACTCATCAACTACTTGTCTCAACCATGTACCCAACATGTACCTCAACCATATGCCAAATACATATAACAATATAACCATCAAAATTTCTCTAGCAATACATCACACTATCCATAACCAAATACCATAAACCATTACATCAAACCATGTGCCACAAACTCACTGTTATACAAGCTCTATCTGTAACATACCTCAACCAAAATCCATGATCAATTTCATCATCCAAATCTGATTTTTAACTCTGTAACGGACCTAGTGTATATGATCACATACCTGCAAACCTCCCTCAACAATAGACTAGCATTTTCATCAAATTTTACTTTAGTCTCGCATGACTAGTTTTGGATTAGTCAACAACCCTAACTTTCAATAAACATAACTATGTACTTGTAATGAATAAATATCTGAAAATGGTACACAATGTTCTTCAGTGTCTTTTATGGAATTCCTCCAGATTTCACTACTTGGAACCTCTCAAAAAAGGAGTTATAGCAAAGATGGCATACCTTGTTGAATTCTGACTTATTCTAGAGATCCAACTTGTAGAGAATGCCCCACACAGAATATTTTTTGTATAGATATGAAAATCGTACATAACATACTACATATTTTAATATAACAAATACATTTGTTCTTGATGAATTTTGATCTGTTATGAAGAATTTATGACGTTTTTACCCAAAACACTTGTTTTAGACTAGTTTCAGGACTAGTCACAAACCCTATTTTCCATGGAGTGTAACTAAAAAAATACAACGACCCACAAGCTGAAATTTTTATCACAACTACTTGAATATGTTTCATCAACGGCCTCCCAATTTCACGGTCTGAATCATTCTAGAAAAAAAATTTATTGCAAAAAAGGTGAGATGACCTATAAATAACATACCTTAGAAAACATCACCAAAAGAATTTATCCTCCCTTGAATTTCGACCTTCTTTACTTCACATTCCCTCTAAAATTCATCTTAGATATCCTTTGGTTACCCCAATCACTTGTAGATATTCAATATTCTCAAGTGTTATTAAAATGAGAGAGCATTGCCTCTTATTTATACTTTCATGTAGCTTCCTCAAGGGGTTACCTTTTAACCATCTTAACCCACTTTCCTTATTTTAGGGTTAACCCACTTCTAACCGCTTGTCCACTTAGTAATTTCTCCATTAAATATATTATTTAAATAATTTATTTTGTATCCACTTTGACTTGTAGTATACTCATCACTTGACTTTATTATTTACCTTCTAAAATATCTTAAACAACTTTCCTTATTTTAGGGCTAACCCACTTCTAACCACTTGTCCACTTAGTAATTTCTCCATTAACTTTATTATTTAAATAATTTATTTTGTATTCACTTTGACTTATAGTACACTCATCACTTCAATTTATTATTTACCTTCTAAAATCTCTTAAACCACTTTGACTACTTTGACATTTTGGGGCTTCTAGATGACTCATGAGGATTCTCCAACTTCACATGGCCATAACTCTCTAACCGTGAGGAGTTATGTGACGTTCCACATACCACCGGAAATGGCATGACATGTAATACCCATATAGAATATTGTTACCTGCAAATATATCAAAACTCATACCATTATCCATAAAACAAATTTGGGTCCATTACCCAAACCTTTCTCCAACTTCACATGGCCATAACTCTCTAACCGCGAGGAGTTATGTGGCATTTCACATACCACCAAAAATTCCATGAGATGTAATATCCATATGGAATAGTATTACCTGCAAATATATCAAAACTCATACCCTTATCCATAAAACAAACTTGGGTCCATTACCCAAACCTTTGTGCTACCGGAATTCACTACCAAACTTTCTTCAAGGGTTGACATCAATGACAACCAACCCAATTAATCAAAAAATATTAGTTCCCAAGATAAGGCTCAATTCCACAAGCAGGCTAGTGACCTGCTATATTCAAATTATTTAAATTTAAATTTGAAAAATGAAAAATTAACATCACTAGATGCTAAGCTTCAAGGCCAGCTCAGACAGGAAAAAGTAGCAAGTAAAGCATGGCAGATTCAAATAAAGAAACTTGAATTTGATGGCCCCAAAGCAATGAAAGAATTGCTAGATGATAAAGACAAAGTGATTCATAACCTGAAGAAAAAGTTGAAAATGCCTGCTACAAAGCATCCACAGACTGCAGAACTTGTAGCATTGGAACAAGAAAATGAAACTTTCAAGAAGCAATCACTAGATTTTCAGGCTAAATTTCTACAACTGGAAAAGGAAAAAATAGAATGGTCAAAAGAAAAAACAGAAATGGAAACTAGATTCATAGCCTTGTCTTTTGGTGTACCCTTTGTTACACCCTCTGCTACTGAAAGCAAATCAGGAACTGAAGACATTGTCCAGGAAATGTCACAGGTTAGCTTAAAGGATGGGGAAATAAAAGAATTGAAAGAGAATATCAATAAAATGGAACAAGAGGCACATAAAAGGGATGAAAGAGTATCACGACTTAAAAAGGAAAATGTAGTCTTTCATGAAAAGGTGAATAATCTAAACTCCAGAATTAAAGGAAAAAGTTTGTTACAAGGAGCCAAGCACATCATCTGGGACTCCATATCGGTTGAGGTTACAAAACTCAGGACATGTCTATATTTTGTTAATGATGAGGACAACATCGCATTTTTGGCTAAACAGAGATGCACACTTATTAATGAAACTTTATCAAAAATACCAGCAGAATGGGCCCAAAACGCTATCAATCTCCTTAATACAGTGCCTTCATCAAGTTTGCAGACAATTGGGGTCAAAGATAGAACTTCTTTGATAATACGGGCTAGAATAATTATAACCAAGCACAACCTCTCGAATTCAGTCTAGAATAAAGCAACCCAATTGGAAAATAGTTTGCAAGATTTTAAGAATTTGTTTGAAGAACGATTTATCAAAGGTCTTCCATCATTCTGGGATGGAAATGGAAATTTATATTAACAGGAAGCATACAATGCACTCTCGACACAAGCGAGGATGGATCACTCTAGGTTTGAAGACTTAGATAAAGTTTTAAAGGGGGAAACTGTGGTAGAAAAGTGAGCCATAGATTTTGAAATTTTGAATAAATTTAAGATAATAAAATTCTCCCTGCCTGTCATGTCGTATGCCTCTTGCATCGATTTGGGAATTTTAATAAAAGAAATGATGGATTATGATATTCCTTCTGAATTACAGTGGAAGGAAATAATAATATTGGGTAAAACTAAATGCAATTTTCCAGGTCCTAGTAAATGACCATCCAGCTTTAAACGGAGTATGGGTCTAGACATCAGCCAATCAGATTAAGACACTACCAAGGTCAAAGGGGTGAAGATAAGGATAAAGTTGTTGAAATATCTCAAGGATCCTGATTTTCTGAACTACTTTTCTCTATTTTTGTAAATCGGTTTCAAAAAAAAAATCATTGGTTTTTATAAATATTGTAACACATAATGTACAAAGGGTGGGATAAAGTTTGATGAATTGAGCATTCTAAGAGTCTTTGTACTGTAATATTTTCCTGAAGAATTAATAAAGTTGGGTGATCCAAGGCTTCTGGGATCCAGTCTTGCTTCAGAGATTCATGTTCCAGTGACTATGTAGCCTGTTCACTTCAGTGTATGTTCTTCTTTCAGTTTATTGCTATCTTTCCATATCTTAATGATATTCAATTAAAATATTGTTTTAGAATTCATCATGTTGATGCTGTGTCACATAGTTTAGAATATCAATAGTGTTTTCTTCTGCTAAAACAATTTAAGAAATTTCAAAATATGATTTCTTAAAGTGTTGATTTATGTTTTTCTTTCATCCTTTCTACTATAATGGAATTTAAATTAAACCAACACACAGTTAGTGTCTATCTTGCCTCTAAATTCTTTTCCCATTAATTGATAGATTACCCACATATCCTAATCCAGATTATTTTCGGCACAAAACGAGAGCGAAGATATAATAAATAAATGTAAAGAGATATCTCCGATATCCAATAATATAACATAAATGTATCATATATGCAACCATAAACACAAAGATACACTAATACACAATTTTATATTAATGAGCGAAAATGTACAAAGCCTATAAAAATACAGAGTGAAAGACTCGCTAGAATGGTGGCAACTTATCTCTGAGAAGAGATGTGTCTGCTACTCGCATTCGCAAGAAGATGATTTTACAATGAGGATCCAAAGGCCTTTTTATAATAAAGAAAATCCAAAACCATAACCCCGGAATATGAAAAGCCAACAGTTTTGTGGACCCCATTTTGGGTAGTTTTGTGTATCAACTTCCCGGGGGCGTAACTTTGGCTTACGATCTTCGTTTGGGGCGCACAATAAATCGTTGGAAAGGTATCATCGAGGAGATTCATTTTGGGGGCTCAATCAAATCCTTTTACTATAATATAGAAGCTCAATCCTATAAAACCTTCATTTAGGCCCTCAAAATGGCCCTCGAAGTTAAAAACTACTAAAAATAGTAAATTGCCAGGAAACTATTTTGAGCGAGTTGAAAAAGGTGGGTGGCCACGCATATCCACCTAGATAAATCCTCCCTCCTTAGGAATAAATGGTATCCATTGAGTTGAGTTCCCAGGGGAGAGGGAAAAGTGTTTGTTGAATCTACATCTTGATGAGTTTCTTGCCTTGTTGGAGAAGTTGCGCTGCTTAGATTTTTGAAGGTTTTCAAGAACCTGTGGATGGAAGGGTTGGACATTTTTAACTAGTCTGGCTACATGAGATGTCTTTTTGAAAAAGGAATCTTTGCGCTTTGTTGCAGTTTTATCGACCTACTTCTGTTGGATAGAAGGTGCTTGGGCCAACACTATAGTGGTTGCAGTATCCTTTTGTTCACCTTTTGAACATATTGTGAAGAAGCTAAATTTTGTAGTATGAGATACTACCCCACGGCACTGTTTAGGTGGGACAGTAGTCAGAACCACCTCGGGTATCCTGTAGAGATGACCCCCCATAGTAACAATGACACTATGGGGTTGAGACTCATAGATAACATGGCACTTCCACATATATGGTTGGCCCAAGAGAACATCACAAACATCCAATGGGGAAACATCACATAATACCTCATCCTTGAAGCGTTGGATGTCATATGACAATCGACACTATTGGTTGACATGGAGATCTTGTCCCTGGTGAAGACACCCAATGTTGTATGGATGTAGGTGTGGTGTTGTTTACAATCCCAACTGTTTGATGACCTCTGTTGAGATGAAGTTATTATGGCTTCCACTATCAACAATAAAATGAAGTGGAGTACCCTTCACCCACATATGTGAATGAAAAAGGCGCTCCCTCTCTTCAAGATCTGTTGGTTCTTCTGGTTGAATTGTTGCGGTCACGACAATGGCAGTGGGGTCTGCATCGATGATTTGTCTTTTGTCAGTATTTTCTAAATCAAATTTTGAATCAGGGTTTGGCTCCTTGTCTTTGATTTAAGCCACCAATGATTGTTTTGTGAAATTCATCGGTGTTGTGCCAAGGGATTTTATGTAAATCACACCATTTTCCGGTGTCCTTCTTCGTCTTCCAGCGACCCTTCTTTTCTTGTGGCTTGGAATAGATTTCGGGAGACTATATGTTAGGTCTGTCTTTATCATATTTTTGTTGTTTCATATTTTCAGACCCAAAATCTAGTTTGTTCTGGTGCTTAAATTTGTGCTCGATTTTAGCAACATATAAATAAGTAGCACTGAGTTATGAGATGTCCAAAAACTCCATTTCAGTTTGGATGTATATGTGTAGAGCCCCACGGTATTTCAGAACCAAATTTCATTCGGAATCTTTGATACCCAACTTGGTGTGCAAGGTATGGAAGGTATTGGTGAAATCTGGAACTGCTTGGCCCCTCTCTTGCCGCAGTGTGGTCCATCTCATATATTGGTCCTCATAGTTTCCAACAGGGTAATACTATTCATTTATCGCATCCACAAAAAAATCCCAAGTGGGATCAACCCCATATATTCCTAACTCTTATGTGGAACTTTTCTCCCAATAAGTTTCCCACCAATGTTTGACATAGGGGATAGCCTTAAGGAGTGTGAAGGTGATCTTTTCCCTGTCAGAAAAATGGTGAACAGAGAAATAAACTTCTAGTAGATTTAACCATTTGTCTATGGCATCCACATCTATCTGACCTTGAAATACGGGAATATCAAAAATAACCTGTACCTTGAAAGGAGAGGTGCTTCCAAAGTGGTTGTTTGATGAAGATGTTCGTGTTGCTATTGGCAGGCGTTGAAGGATGTGGGAAAAATTCTCCATCATTTCATCCCTATGTCACGTGAGAGCTTGCTCAAGCAACAAATTGATAGAATTGTTTGGTCCATCATTTTTATTTTCTTCCGTCGTGGAGGGTTTCTTGGGCATGCAAGAGAGATTGTCTTCAATAGATACAAGCTCGAGACCAAAATTTCTATACTCGAACCTCATCGGGGACATGCACTGAAAAAAAAAATGATCAAGAGCATCCTGCTCTGATACCACTAATCCAGATTATTTTTGGCATGAAATGAGAGAGGAGATATAATAAATAAATGTACATAGATATATCGGATATCCAATAATATAATATAAATGTATCAAATATGTAACCATAAACACAAAGATACAGTAATACACAATTTTCTATTAATGAGAGAAAATGTACAAAGACTGTAAAAATACAGAGTGAAAGACACTCTAGAATGGTGGAATCTTATCTCCGAGAAGATATGTGTCAACTACTCGCATTCGCAAGAAGGTGATATTAAAATAAGGCTCCAAATTCCTTTTCATCATAAATAAAATCCAAAACCCTAATCCTGGGGGCATAACTTTTGGCATACAATCTTCGTTTGGGGCGCACGATAGATCGTTGGAAAGTTATAGTCGAGGAGATTCATTTTGGGGGCTTAATTAGAGCCTTTGGTTTTCATTGAGAAGATCGCACCTTTGGCTGTCATTGAGAAGATTTATCCTGAAAAACCCTCATTTAGGCCCTCAAAATGGCCCTCGAAGTTAAAAACTGCTAAAAATAGTAAATTGCCAAAATTTCCAGGAAACTGTTTTGAGAAAGTTGAAAAAGGTGGGTGGCCACCGATATCCACCTGGATAATATTCATAATATTCAACCTTTTGAATCTATTAGCAACAATTCTTGTCTTGGGAATAAGAGTATCCATGTCTACAAGCTGCACGAGAAGCGCCCAAGCGTAGCACAAAAAAATCTCATTTCTGGCTACCAATCAAGTGAGCGGGCGAAGTTATGTTGTCAATGGCCAAGATCCATCTATAGAGCAGATCGAAGATCGGCGGGTAATCGCGGTTAGCAGAGTTGCATTAGGATTAGTGAAATGGATAGTGCTTATATATCACCAACAAGATCTCAGTCGTCCATCCAAGAGGGACACATGATGCGTGATTAGGCTCTTCTCCTTTTCTCCCATCGCGACTTTGAAGCACTTTTCTTTGCAACTGGGATCCCCGAGACGCGAAGTTCTGAAAGCATCCAGCACCCGGGCCCGCAATCTTACCGAAAGTGATCTCAGTCGTACATCCCACAGGGACACGTGGTGTGCGATTAGGATCTTCACCTTTTCGTGCATCGTGACTTCAACGCCCAAGGAGTAGCTCCCTCCCATCCGCAAGACACGAAGTGCTGAAGGCATCCGGGACTGGAGCCCACAGTATCGTCGAATGAGTTCAGGACTATTAGATCAGAGAGGGACGTGTGGTGCCCAATTAGGCCATCTCAACATTTCACCCATCACAACTTTGAAGAGCAAGGATCAGCTCCTTCCTATCCATGAACCCCCAAACGCCGAAAGCGCCTTTGAGGATAAGCGCAAGGTCATGGCCCGTGATCACTTGGGGAAATAGAAAGAGCTATGCAAGAGGGGCCAAAAGCGTCGAGTTTAGTCACAGAAGGGATCGTTGCGATCTTCAGGTGCCAATCTGATTCGGTCTCAATCCTGGTTCCTGCTAGGAGTAAAAGAAGGTGGGAGGAGGTGGTTGAAACCTCTCCTCACTCATTAAGTTTAAGGTATGGAGGATCTCGTAAGCAGTCTACCCGAGACGGTCCTGTGTGCCAATTTTTTCCAAAGAAGCCATGCCGAGTCCTTGACTAGCCAGAGAAGTCTGCACACGCTAACTTGACACTTAATGGCTCATCTACCCCCCTTGCAAGAGCCATGCATAGTTAAGGTGGCGTCTGACGAAGGATATCCATCCGAGTTTGACTAAAGGGATGCCACACCTTGGAGGTCCGAGCACGCCTCTGTTAGGCAAATTTTTCTGAGTATATGTACTCAGTTTTTGTATTTTGTTTAGGATCGATGGTTGAGCGAGGCTCCCGATTGTAAAGTTTTGATGAAGCACTAGTTGCTCTAGTTATGTATTGGAACTTGAGACTTCTTGACTTATGAATGTCAACTTATTTCCATCTCTTTGTTTACATTGTGTTAGAACAGCTTGGAATTGGAGGATCCAATCGAGTTGCGCTATTATAGGATGATGTATGTTGGATCACTATAATGGTTGCATTGTTTCTAATCAGTCCTTGTATTTTCTCAACGTTGAATGACTTGGAATTGGAGGATCCAGTGAAGTCACCCCTTCAGTTCCCCGAATCTCTGAACTAAGAGGATATTGTATTCTGAGCTTTTCTTCCTCAAGCTGTTGAAGGGCCTGATGCCTGAGGCAGTCTTGCTCACACCTCTCACCAAGTCTTCCACCTACTCATTTTACAATCAATTCACTGATGGAAGTTAGATCAAGACCTCCTTTTTTCTTTACATACCAGGCCTGGTCCCTAAGTTAGAGTGATACCTTCCTGGGTCTCTACCCATTTGATCACCCATTAAATTATTTGTGACATAAACTGATGGGCATTGGGCTCTACTCCTGTCGCAATCCAGGAGTGACTTCTAATGCTAGCATTTCTGGTGCCATTGTCGGGGATGAAGTTGAAGATTTTCCCTGGGTAGAATGACATTGAGCCTCTGATTCTGACGGTGCATCAGGTATCAGAGCCATTGAAGATTGCACTGTGCACCTAGTGACTCCATTGTGGTGACTCCTTTGTTTCCACTTCACTGTTTCAGCTGTGGCTACTATTGGCGCACCTGAAAGCTGACCGAGAGGAGCTTTCTTGAGAAGGTTTCAATAGCTGCTTTCTCATCCTGAGAAGTTTCCTGGGGTAAAAACAATGTAAGATCTGGCCTTTGATGGTGAACAAGGACCAGGCACATTCGAATCTGCGCAAATTTCACCTAGCGACTCCATGATTCAAGGATCGATTGGTGACTCCACTGATTCAGAATGGAGAAAATCCTAGCTCGCAGGTCTGCTCCTTTTAATTTTTCTGCTATTCCTGGTTTTCCTAATGTTTTCCCTTCTCCGAATGAATGGGGTGGTTATTTGCCCATATTTGGAAAGCGTGAAGATGACAACCCTGCTCAGCACCTCAGTGGGTTTCATGAACTCATGTGTCAGTGGGAGATGCATCATGAGGATGTATTATTGAAAATGTTCATGTTCTCGTTAGCAGGGGATGCACGTAAATGGTATCATTCTTTACCCCCTGCTAGCACTTATTCACTCTCAGAGTTTCATGCAGCTTTCACTGCCTATTGTCAAAAGTTGTATCCCTCTGTGTTAGTTTGTCATAGCTGTAGTGAGGGATACCACAACTCTATACCAGATGAAGTTGTTTCAGACATAGGCAATGAGGATGATCCTGATGACCCAGATCATAACTCAGTCCTTTCTCCTCCCCATTCGTCTGCAGTAGAGACGGGTTATGAAAGTGATGAAGATCTCAGGGAGGAAGAAAATGCCCTAAGTGAGCTAATGGAGCAGGTGAAATATCTTTCTGCCCAACTGGACAGGCTAAAATCTGAACGATGTGCAGAGGATCCTCCAACCTTGGAAGAAGATGCTCTGAGTGAACTAATGGAGCAGGTGATATCCCCCACTGCCCAGCGTGAAAAATTGGAATATGATGGCAACGAAGAGGATTTTCCAGTCTTCGAGGTAGATGATCTAAGCAGCTCTTTTGAAGAGATTATCGAAGCTTTCTTAGATGTGTTAGCACCTGCCCCTGATGAGTCTATCGTCTCATATTTAAACGAAGAAGCCATTGTGGAAGAGGATTGTTCTTCCTTCCTTCACGAGATTTCCCATGATGTATTTACATTTGGGATTGAAGAGAAGGATTGGGAGACCGTTCCCTTTTTACAATATGGGGAAGTGCACAAAGAAGAAGAGGAAGAACCAGGAAATCAGCTGAGCGCGTATTTCTTTTTCTATCCAGAGCTAGTCAGCGAGCAGCCATCACTCGAGATCAGTGAGCCTACGATAGTTGTCCACTCTCCTGTGCTTGTCAAATATATTCAGCCACATGTGAATAGCTGTGTAGCAGAGGAGGCTGCCTATCGCCAATTTTCTGAAATTCTCCACTCATTCTATTACCCTGTCAGTGAATACATGGAGTGGCATGTCCTTTATGCCTTGGAGCCTCCCTATTTCATATCAACTTCAGCCTGTGAGGAGAAGTTGAAGAGTGCAGTTTTTCTGCTGTCATGGTTACACCATATGTTGGTGATCATCGACAGAAGGAAGGAGATTCTATCCAAGAAGCTGCGTGAATGGCTATGGTGGAAGTTTGCTTTCACCTAGCCCCATGTAAAATATTTTATTAGCATTAGGACTGTACATAAATAAGCTCCTTTGAGCATGTAGCTTTGTTTGTTATGCTTTACTTTTTGGCCTATATTTTCAGCTGGGTGTTTCACCCGACTCCATAGCCCAACAGCAAGGCACTAGAACTGCAAAAGAATCCTTAGAGCATCACAAGGATGACTCTATCCCCCATGGAGCCAAATTTTAGCAACAATTCTTGTCTTGGGCATAAGATTATCCAGGTCTGCAGGCTGCACGAGAAGAGCCCAAGCGTAGCACAAAAAATCTTGTTTTTGGCTACCAATCAAGTGAGCAGGAAAAGTTATGTTGTCAACGGCCAAGATCCATCTATAGAGAAGATCGACGATCAACGGGTAATCACGGTTAGCAGAGTTGCACCAGGATTAGCGCAATGGATAACACTTATATATCACCAACAAGATCTCAACCGTCCAACCAAGAGGGACACGTGGTGGGCGATTAGGCTCTTCACCTTTTCGCCCATCGTGACTTTGAAGCATTTTTCTTGCAACTGGGATCCTTGAGACACGAATTGTCGAAAGCATCTAGGACCCGGGCCCGCAATCTCACCGAAAGTGATCTCAGTCGTTCATCCCGCAGGGACATGTGGTGCATGATTAGACTCTTTTCCTTTTCGTGCATCGCGACTTCGAAGCACAACGAGTAGCTCCCTCCCATCCGCGAGACGCGAAGTGTCGAAGGCGTCTGGGACTAGGGCCCATAGTATCGTTGAATGAGTTCAGGACCGTCAGATTAGAGAGGGACGTGTGGCACCCAATTAGGCCATCTCAACATTTCTCCCATCACGACTTTGAAGAGCAAGGATCAGCTCCTTCCTATCCATGAAACCTGAAACGCCAAAAGCACCTTTGAGGATAAGCACAGGGTCATGGCTCGTGATCAATTGGGGAAATAGAAAGAGTTGTGCAAGAGGGGCCAAAAGCATCGAGTTTAGTCACAGAAGGGATCGTCGCGATCTCCAGGTGCCA
>JASDQU010107029.1:0-16175 GCA_032191745.1 Picea mariana | reverse complement strand
ATTTCACTCACCCAACTTAAATAAAAACCCACTTGGTGCTTTAAGTTCCTAAGTCACTTTTCACTTTCTAATTTAAAGTTCACTTTACCACTTATAAAGTGACTTTATGAAAAAGACCCACTTTTAAGTTGTGGACCACATTCCTAGGTAAAAGATTAAAAACCCATAGGAACCAATTGTCCAAGGTACAAATCTTTATTAAAATTCAACATATAGTCAGGCACAAACAGGGAACAAAAGAGATAAATAAGGGTGATTTGGCTAAACGATGAATTAAGCCAAAAAGCATATTAAAAGTCACTTAAGCCTAAGTCAATGAAGAATTAGAACGAAAAGGTGCTAAAGGGGGACTTAATTAATTAATTATTCACCTTAGGAGGAAAAACGCCTAGCTTAAATGAGGTCAAGGGTGAATTAGATCGGGAAGAGTATAAAGGGAGGAATTCGATCTAATTCCTCATTATGCATTGTTATGATTTGATGTTGAGAGTTCCCAAAGGAGGAAGAGATTCGACTTCTACTGTTTTGTGGATTTCTGGAGGAAACCACCACCATTGATCGGTTTCGGTGTTGAGACACACCCTAGCCCATCGGAGATACCATCCAGGTATTTCATCGTGCTATTAGGGAGTATCCAGTTATCAGTGTTGCGCAGCTCAGCCAGTGGGGGCGCAAGTTCAGATAGAGGGTTTGTGTAGCTGCATGAGATCAGAGCTCAGATTGTAGTTTCCTTCCGACCTAGTTGAGATCCAGCCAGGGCGCATAGTTTGAGCCACTTCCCATCAGATTCGGATAGTGGAATCCTTCAGAGCGCATCATTCAGCCATTTAGGGCACAACTCTTTTGGAATGACAGTTGGGGTTATAGATGGAGCATCAGAGAAGATATGGGGAAACCCTTTCGACCTAGTTCCGCATTTGGAGAGGTGAACGTTTTGAGTGCTATAGCAGTCGATTCCGTTGGTGGAATCATTTGTGGCACATCTAGAGAACCCAGGAGGTGTGCAGACCCCCAGGGGACGAGATCCAGAGCATCAGAGGCCAGATTTGTCATCTGACAGTCACCAGTATCATTCTAGAGGCCAGGGCGCTTCTATTGGGACAATTTCCAGCTCACTCCGACAGGTATAACCTTCCGGACGAGTTTTCCAGTTTGTAGTGGTTATCGTGCTTCTCCGGAACCGTCGATTTTGCCGATCTATCCGTGCATGCATCAGATCTGCCTTCATCTTCTGATCACGAGTATTTTATGTTATTTTCTTTTATTCCAGTGACGATCCATGAGATCTAACTGAAGACTATCTTCTATATTTCCAGTATTTCATTGTATTTCCATGCTTGAATCTCATAATACATATTATTGGGCAGTTGATGTTCCTTATTTCCGCATGCATTATATATATACTGTTTAAACCATAACATATAACATGCACATGCAACAACCACAAAACATCTCAAGCACATAACTAAAATGCATCCAGAAACCCCCAGAGTATCAGATCTGAAAATAAAACGCATCCAGAAACCCCCAATGTATCAGATCTGTGAGACAGAACACTAGATCCGTAAAAGATATCTTGATCAGCTGGATCAGGGATATTTCAGTGGTATCATAGCTTTAGTCTTGCCAGCCTGTGACTAAAGACGATGAGTACAACAGAAGACCTAGATAGCCGTGAGCACGTAGGTGACTAATATGTCACTTACAACAGGCGCAAGGAAAGAAGGCCTAGGCCTGACTTTCCTCCTTTCCCTCCCAGTTCAGAGGAAGAGGAAGAGGCACACAGAGAAGCAGAGAGAAGAGCAAAGTGTAAGGCTGAGCACAAGGCAGAGAGGATGCTAGGAGACAGATATGAGCGACCAGAGGGCAGTGGTAAGCCCCCCATGGAACCAGAGGCAGCCTTCATGCAGGTTATCAGTGATATGTTAGCTAGTCAGCAGACCATGTCTCAGTCCTTGGCTCAAGTGGCTAATAGATTGGCTATGGTGGGCACACAAGCCCCACATGCAGCACAGGGGAACTCAGGGCCAGGCAGTAGACCCCAGTCACCCACTCGCACATACACCTCTGTGAGTAGGATTCCCCAACCTTTGTTTCTCAATTTCCAGAGGGCACCCCCGGTAGCAGCACAGATGCCGATAGCACAGAGACCGCCCACTCACGCAGAGGACATTGCAGAGTATTGGAGGGAGTATGCAACATTGGGCCGTGACTTCCAGCAGGATTTGAACCTAGTCGAGTATTGTGGACTCAGACTCAGGAACCGCCACAGAGAGACACAAAGTGGAGGGTCGCAGCAACAGCAGGGGCATAACATTGATTTCATCCGAAAAGTTGGTAAACTCACCATACCTTCTTTCGACGGATCGTCCAAATGCACTGCCAGAGCTTGGGTACAGAAGATAGACACCTACTACAAGCTCAACCAGATGACCGAGTCAGAGGCCATCAGTTTCGCTACCTTACACTTGGAGCGTGAGGCACACGAGTGGTGGTGTTAGCAACATTTCTTGTATAGGGGGTGTTTTCTCTCCAAGATTCGAGCCCATGGCGTAAATACGAAGAAATGGGGCTTAAAGAACCTATCATATGCATTTTGTCCAAGGTCACAGCCATGAGCACACTGTGCAGTGCAAAAAATCCATTTCGGGTTAAAAATGCAAGTGGGCGGGCGCCTCCAGTATTCAGCGGCAAGGATCGATCGATGGAGCAGATTGTCGATCGGCGGAAATTTGAGACCAACGGAGTTGCGCCGTGTATAGCACAGGAATCGGGCCCGCAATCTTACCAAAATGATCTAGGCCGTCCATCCCGGAGGAGCGCGTGGCACGCAATTAGGCCATCTCGGCATTTCGCCTATCGTGACTTTGAAGCACAAGGAGTAGCTCCCTCCCATCCGCGAGACACAAAGTGCTGAAGGCATCCGGGATTGGGGCCCACAGTATCGCCGAATGAGTTCAGGACCATCAGATCAGAGAGGGACGTGTGGCGCCCAATTAGGCCATCTCGGCATTTCGCCCATCGCGACTTTGAAGAGCAAGGAGCAACTCCTTCCTATCCACGAACCCCAAAACACCGAAAGCACCTTTGAGGATAAGCGCAAGGTCACGGCCCGTGATCACTTGGGGAAATAGAAAGAGCTGTGCAAGAGGGGCCAAAAGCATCGAGTTTAGTCACAGAAGGGATCGTCGCGATCTCCAGGTGCCAATCCGATTCAGTCTCAATCCTGGTTCCTGCTAGGAGTAAATGAAGGTGGGAGGAGGTGGTTGAAGCCTCTCCTCACTTATTAAGTGTAAGGTATGGAGGATCTGGCAAGCAGTCTGCCCGAGACGGTCCTGTGTGCCAATTTTTTCCAAAGAAGCCATGCCGAGTCCTCGACTAGCCAGAGAAGTCTGCACATGCTAACTCGGCACTTAATGGCTCAGCTACCCCCTTGCAAGAGCCATGCACAGTTAAGGTGGCGTCTGACGAAGGATATCCGTCCAAGTTTGACTGAAGGGACGCCACGCCTTGGAGGTCCGAGCACGCCTCTGTTAGGCGAATTTTTCTAAGTATATGTACTCAATTTTTGTATTTTTGAAACATCGATGGTTGAGCTGTGCTCCCGATTGTAAAGTTTCTGAGGAAGCTCTGGTTATGTATTTTGATTTGAGATTGTCAAATTAATGAAAGTCAGCTTCTCTTTCCTTTTATTTTGTTTGTTAGCTGTTTAAGACACTCGAAATTGGAGGATCTAGTCGAGGGTCGCATATTGTAGGATGACATATGGTTGGTCACTGCAATCTCTGCACCAGTCTTAAGCAGTCTCCCACGTTGTCTTTTTCATCTTACACTGAATTATTCGGAACTGGAGGATCCAGTCGAATGGTTGTAGCTACACAGTATGATAGGTTTGATTAGTGTGTAGTTATCACTGTGTCGTTTAGGCACATTTTAGTGTCTTGTTTTTCTTTCCCGAGTTGCTGGAAGGCCTGATGCCCAGAGCAGTCTCCTCTCTTTTCTCCCTAGTCTTCCCTCTACTCTCGCTTTAACTCAAATTCCTGACTGAAGTTAGTTATGGCCCTCACTTCCCTGTGCATTTCTGGCCTAGTTTTCTGAGTTAAATGATACCGTTCTGAGTTCACTCACATTCGGTCACCCCTTTTAAAACAAAATCGTGACATAAACTGATGGGCGTCGGGCTCTGCTCCTGCTGCAATCCAGGAGTGACTTCCAACGCTAACAGGTGGTATCATGGATTGGTGACATTGGGCCACAATCGCATCACCTCCTATAGAGATTTCACAGAGAGACTCATGGATAGATTTGACAGGAGGGATCCAGAGATCCATTTTAGAGATCTAACCTAGTTGAGACAAACTGGCACAGTAGAGGCATTCATCTCAGAGTTTCAGAGGGTAGCAGTGGCAGTGACAGATATATTCGAGCCCCGACTGATCATGTTATTCACAGAAGGGCTCACAGAACCCTTGAGAGGATGGGTGAAGGCATACCAACCTCACACCTTGCAGGATGCCATCCTATGCACTAGAGATTTGGTGGACTCCGTGCCGAAAATTAAACCCTTTACCGAAACCTTTGTACCACAGAGAGACAAGGATCAGAAGAATCCTCAAAGGGAATGGAAGGGTAAGCCCAAGCTGGATGATGATACAATACGGGAGTTGATGAGGAAGAAGCTTTGCTTCTCTTGTAGAGACCCTTGGGTCCCAGGGCATAGATGCATGGGAAAGGGACAGATCCACTACATTGAAGTGGAATCAGGCAATGAGGAGGAGGATGAGGATATCAGGGCACGGACAGACAATGATTCAAAGGATGAGACCACTTATGAGCCAGAGAAGCAACCGAAGAAACCTTAGATACCGGCAGGGGCACAGCCCAAGGAGGAGACAAAACCTCGTAGAGAGGTGAAAGGGGGAACCATAGCCACCCTTTCAGGAGTACCCAAGTACAACACTCTCAGGCTCAAGGGTCTTATACAGGGGCAACACATGACCACTTTAGTTGATGGTGGGGCCACCCACAACTTCATAGATGCGTCCTTAGTAGCCAGGAAGGGGTTACGCACTGACGAGTTTGAGGGATTCCACGTAACAGTTGTAGATGGATACATGACGACATGTTTGGACATGATCCCAGACCTAGAGGTTAAACTAGGCAAATACACCTTGACAGACACCTTCTATGTAGTTGACCTATCAGATACTGATGCCGTGTTGGGGGTACAGTGGTTATATTCATTGGAGGAGATTGGGTTCAACTATCAGACATTGACCATGAGCTTAAGAGATGCCAGTGGATCGAGATTTGTGCTGAGAGGCATGTCTACAGGGGTACCTCGAGCAGTATCGACAAAGAGGATGGAGCGGATTTTTCGTCACGGTGATGTGGCCTATGTAGCAGAGTGTTTGATCACCACACGGAAGGATTTAGAGGGTAGGGAGCATTACCATCCACAGATCAGAGAGCTTCTGGACTAGTACGAGCCAGTATTTGGGCCGATACCACCAGGGAGACCGCCCGACAGGGGATTTGAGCACACGATTGAGTTAGAGGCAGGGGCTACACCAGTGAACACAGTGCCCTATAGGCACCCCAAGAAATTCAAGGACGAGATTGAGAAAGCAATCAAAGAATTGCTTGCAATGGGGCACATCAGGCCCAACATGAGTCCTTTTGCATCTTCAATCGTTCTGGTACTGAAGAAGGATGGGACGTTACGGATGTGCATTGATTACAGAGCGCTCAACAAGAAAATGATCAAGAATAGGTACCCCATTCCACGCATAGATGAGCCGATGGACGAGTTACATGGGGCAATTTTCTTCACTAAGATTGATCTACGGTCAGGATACCATCAGATCAGTATCAGGGAGCAGGACATTAAGAAGACAACATTCCAATGCCATTTCAGACGCTTTGAGTTCTTGGTCATGCCGTTTGGATTGACCAACGCACTGGCCACTTTCCAGTCTTGCATGAACCACATCTTTAAAGGACAGTTGAGGAAGTACCTTCTGGTATTCTTCGATGATATACTGATCTACAGCAAGACATGGGATGAGCATCTGGCACATTTGGGGGAGGTTTGGATATTATGCAAGCATACTCGTTATATGCCAAGGAGTCCAAATGTGAATTTGGCATGAGAGAACTACTGTACTTGGGGCATATCATCAGTGAGCAGGGAGTACAGGTTCATCAGGAAAAGATCAAGGCCATTTTGGATTGGCCAACGCCCAAGAACCTCACGGAGCTAAGAGGATTCTTTGGGTTATGCAGTTACTACAGGCGGTTCGTCAAGGGCTTTTCATAGTTGGGAGCACCACTTACAGACTTGACCAAGAAGGGTGCTTTTCATTGGACAGAGGAGTCACAAAAGACATTTGAAAAAATGAAGGAGGTTATGAGCACATGCCCTGTTCTAGCTCTTCCAGACTTCTCGCGACCGTTTGTCTTAGAGTGCGACACATCAGGGGTGGGGATCAGAGCAGTTTTGACGTAGGGGGGCCACCCCATTGTGTTTAAGAGCAGGAAGCTCAATGAGTCGGAGAGACTCTATCCTATTTACGACAAGGAAATGCTAGCGATCATGCATGCCTTAACCAAATTCATGCAGTATCTGGTAGGCAGCAGATTTGTAGTGAAGGCTGATCATAACAGTCTCAAGTATTTCCTAGATCAGAAAGACCTCAGTGAGAGACAACAAAAGTGGGTCTCAAAGATCCAAGCCTTTGACTTTGACATTGAGTATGTCAAGGGGAAAAGGAATATCATAGCAGATGCCTTGTCAAGGAGGCCAGCAGGATGTTCGATGATGCACATTTGTATAGATTGGAAAGCTCATTTGTTGGTGGAGTACTCCAAAAACAAATTTGCTTGTGAGGTGATGGATGGACAGGTGGTTGATGATAGATACCGGGTTCTTGATGACGTCATTTTCTACAAGGACCAGATCTACTTGGTTCCAGAATCTACCCTGAAGGGGAAAATTTTGAAGGTGTGTCATGATTTGCCTACAACAGGGCATCAGGGGTACTTCAAAACATATAGGCCAATCAGGGAGAGATTCTCATGGAAGGGTCTCAAGGATGATGTGCTGAAACACATCCGGGAGTGCACGACTTGTCAGCAGAATAAGTCCGAGCAGACACACCCCGCAGGGCTGCTACAACCTCTACCCATTCCAGAGCAGAAATGGGAGAGCATTTCTATGGATTTCATTACAGGTCTTCCTTGAGTGCAGGGCAGGGATTGTATATTTGTGGTGGTCGACAGGTTGACCAAATTTGCACATTTCTTTGCCATACCCACGGACTACAAGGCCATACAGGTAGAAGAGTTGTTTTTTAGGGAGGTATTCTGATTGCATGATTTACCTAGGCAGATAGTTAGTGATAGATATGGGCGCTTCATCATCGCGTTTTGGCAGGAGCTTTTCAGGTTGACAAGCACAGAGCTAGCTACGAGTACCAACTACCACCCACAGACAGATGGACAGACAAAGATCGTCAACAAATGGGTGGAGGGGTATCTGAGGAGCTATGTGGGGGGGCAACAACACACATGGGTGAGATGGTTACACATGGGTGAGTATTGCTACAACACAACTTACCATATGTCTATCAGGATGTCACCGTTTAGGGAATTGTATGGATACGATGCACCCTCCTTTGTGGAGACTGTGTTTGGAGACAGCAGGGTCCCGGGGGGCAAAGACTGGGTGGAAGAAAGTCAGAGGATTCTGCAGTCAGTGAGGAAGAACTTGCAAACGACTTAGAACCAGCAGAAGATATATGCAAACTGGCACAGAGTCAAGCGTAGTTTTGAGGTAGGGGATTTAGTTTTTCTGCAATTACATCCATACAGACAGTCCTCCTTGAAGAGGAGCGAAGCAGAGAAGCTGAAGCCGAAGTTTTATGGGCCATACAGAGTCATCAGGAGGATAGGCGAGGTGGCATATGAGCTAGAGCTACCGGAGGGTAGCAAGATTCATAATGTCTTTCACGTCTCTTGCCTTAAAAAGGCCGTGGGACAACAGATTAGTATTTCAGAGGAGTTGCCACCCTTGGATGAGGAGGGCCAGTTGGAGCTAGTACCGGAGGAGGTACTAGAGCAGAGAGAGCGCAAGTTGAGGAGCAGGGTCATTAGGGAGTGCTTGGTTAGATGGAGGGGTCTTCCAGTGGAGGATGCCACATGGGAGGGAGAGCATATTTTGAAGCATCCATGATTGATGTTGCTTGAGGACAAGCAACCTCGGGAAGGGAGGATTGTGATGTCCCGTTCCCAAGAGTAGGCCATGTTATCGCACAGTTTGTAGTTAGGATAAAGGTAAATGTGAAGAGGCAAACTGGCGTAACTGGAACCAATCCCACCCCATGTCACCTCGATAGGATGGTTCTTTCCGTTTAGGGAGGTAAGGCCCAGGGGAGACGTCCCCGGTGACCTGGGGTTTTGAGAAGGCAAAGGATTGTAAGACAAAGGTAAATTCCCCCCCTCACAAGTCACCACCAAGCAGATAGTCCAGCTAACAACCAATAAAGAGAAGTATAACCAAAAATATAGATGCACCTGCCCGAGACAAAGCAACAAGAAACAGATATATGAAGCTTACTCACTTGGTTAGTACTTCATATAATCGATGACTATCTGATACATATAAGCAATTGAATAATAAATATTGACGAAGTCAATGTTTATAAAATAGCAATAATGCATTATGTCACTTCTTTAATAAATGTTAAAGGAACGTGGCATTCAATTGTAATAATTAACACTTCATTTAAGCAATGCCTTAAATACCAATTCAATTACTCATAAGAAAAATGATAGCTGCACAATGAGTTTTAATAGAAAAAGATGACGACAACAATTAGTTAGTAGGGTTAGTCTTTAGGCTAGGGTTAGAAAGATTAGTAATTGCTTTCAAGTGTTTGATTGAAATTGTGATCAAGTTTACTCAAGACAAAGAGGCCTTTTAGATCAGTGCCTTAGGGTTAATGGAGTCAAAAGTAGAGGACACAAAAGTTGAAGGATCAAGTGAAAATAATAAGACTAAGGACAAGAGGGTTAGACCTTGAGGTGTTGCTAAGGCAAGGCCTCAAGGATGAAACCCTAGGGGAGGGAGGCTCACTTTGGTGTAGGGGAACTAGGCCTCAGTGCTCTCTCCTCCTTCCTTAGCTAAATGGAAAAAACGGCTAGCATAAAAGGTTGCATAAAACTCAAAGACAAGAGGTTTTTGCAGGCAACATGTTGCTATGGCAAGGCTTTACCAGCAAACCCTAGAAAATCGGCTCATCAAGGTGTAGGGGAACTAGGCCTTGATGCGTCTTTCCTTCTTAGCTTGAGAAAAGTAAAAACGGCTAGCATAGGAGAAGATGGATTTGAGTGTTGCTAAGGAAAGGCTCAATCCTCTTTAGCAAGTGCTAAAAGTAGAGTGTTGCTAAGGCAAGGCTCTATCTTCAGCAAATGAAATGGCTAAAAATCTTGATAGGGACATGAGACAAGGACCTTCTATGTGTGCTTGTCCCCTAGGGTTTTAATCAGCAAATTATAACCATAAATGCAAGAGAAATAAAACTACAACCATTCAATTAAGAAGTTTTGCAGAAATTTACTTACATTCAACCAAGAAATCAAGTAGCAAACCCTAGTTGTAACACCTTCCACCAAGATAAATGCCAAAATGCCAATAAAATGTCTCCTTCAACAGGTGCACCTCAAAATTTTAGCCAAAACCCTAAAGAGGGTGCAAATTTTAGACTTCACCAAATGGTGAGTGAGAGATGATGAAAAAATGAGAGTAAAAACCCTCAATTTATACTGTACCATGACCTAATTTCACTTTTAGGTCATAAAAAGGCCGACAAGGCCAAAATACTAAAAATTATACTGTTTTACATTAAATGTTCAAAATTAAACCCTAATCAAGCTAAAGAGAGACGTCATGCCCCCTTTAGGGTGACGTTAGCCCCTTCTAGGGCAAATGCAGCATCCTGGAGAAAAACGTTAGCCCTCCTAGGGTTTCTCCAACCTGCCACACGTGCCAACACTGCCAAATCTGCCTCCCAAGACGTCCACAAGGCTGGATGATGTCCTGGGTCTTCCAGGGTCAATGTTCCAATGGAAAGGGCACAGCCCCCCTAGGTCAAGCTCTGCCAGGGTGCCCCTGGTGGAACGTCCTCCTCTTCTCCGGTGCAAAGCCACTGATTCATCTCTGTCCTATCTCTACCCCCTGATGGGGTCTTAGCATCCATCTGGTGGGCTCTTCAGCCCCATGGAGGGCCGAATTGATCATCTCCCCATGTGTACCGGTCCAAATGGTACATGTTCGTCGGGCATAATCCTACACATCAACAACTACGCCCTCCATGGGCTCATAAGTCACAGGGATCATAGCAATGTCAATCACATCTCATCATCAATATTATTAAACATGTGCATAAAATCTTTAATACCTTAGTTAAAAGCTCAAAGACATTACACAAGCCTGCAATACAGGTTTGGCGAAAATGACAGGGCGTCCTATTGGGCTAGTGTCCACTGGAAGAGGAAAGTTTCCGAAAGAGACCTCATCTGAGCCATGTAAGTGGGTGATGTGGGCAAGGGATGTCCAAGCAAGTGGGTGCAGTGAGAGCAGAGGATGCAAAGCTTTACCTATGGGTGCCTTTGTAGAAGGCGAGCTGCACTTGTCCTGGATGAAAATTTTTCCAAGCCCATTCATTGCCTTTTATTCTTTTATTGCTTTTTTCTTCAAGAGGCTAATCAGGGGACACGACCCTGGCGTGGTGATCGGTGGTGACAGCGTTACCCACAAGTACTTTCACAGAAATGAGAAGGTTGGCTCGTGATGAGACCCCCTTTCCCGTGGCCATTCAACCAAGAGTCACTACCCTGGTGTGGTAACCAGCTGGTGGTCATGTCATACTGCTAGGTACCCATGGACCTAATAGGCTGGCTCGTGATGAGACCCCCTATCCTCTGATTAGGTCTCGTTTTATTATTTTTACGAGTCCCTCTTTTTTCTTGCTGAGAAGCCTTTTATTGCTTTCTCGGGGATCCCTGGGCGAACTATCTCGAGGTTTTATTCTTAGGCTTTTATCTTTTGCCAACTTGCTTTTACCTTTTGGGCCTTTAGCCCCTTCTCCCCACGAGATAAGGTGCAATCCTGAAAATAGGTCAACTCAGTGCCCGAACAAGTGAAATGGGGCAGGTGAGCGGGAAGCAAGATGAAAAAGTGGTGCTATGATGGGAGCAGACGATGGCTTTTCAGAAATCCCCCCCAGTGGCAAACCAAAACCTATAGACACAAGCTTACTAGGGCATCTTGTTAATCCCCCCAGACATGGTCAAGTGGGCAAGCATAAGGTCCAAGCATTTGTTAGAAATAAAAGGAATCATATGCACATATTCAAGGGTTTTGATGATCAAAGTGACACATACCATGATACCCGGACTCATTACCTCATGGAGCAAGAACCATCTCTGACACAAGACCAAGCCGATGGTGATGGATGTCGCTTCTGCTGATAAGATAGAGGTGCTGAAAGGAAGAAAAGGTGGGCCCTCCAGAGCCATGCTAAAGTCGATCCGGCTCTCGGTACTCCATGTTTAGGACCTGTGGGCCTCGAGACATGATCTCCTAGTTATCCCAAAAAGTGTGGGATAACAGGCCAGCAGGGAGTGACTTAGTAGTCTATGTGTTCTCGTAGACTATAGTCAGGCACAAACAGGGAACAAACGGGAGAAATAAGGGTGATTTAGTGGCTAAATGATGAATTAAGCCAAAACGCATAGGAAAAGTCACTTCAGCCTAAGTCAACGAAGAATTAGAACGAAAAGGTGCTAAAGGGGGACTTAATTAATTAATTATTCACCTTAGGAGGAAAAGCGCCTAGCTTAAGTGAGGTCAATTGTGAATTAGATCAGGAAGAGTATAAAGGGAGGAATTCGACCTAATTCCTCATTATGCATTGTTATGATTTGATGTTGAGAGTTCCCAGAGGAGGAAGAGATTCGACTTCTACTGTTTTGTGGATTTCTGGAGGAAACCACCACCATTGATCGGTTTCGGTGTTGAGAGACACACCCTAGCCCATCGGAGATACCATCCAAGTATTTCATCGTGCTATTCAGAAGTATCCAGTTATCAGTGTTGTGCAACTTAGCTAGTGGGGGCGCAAGTTCAGAGAGAGGGTTTGTGTAGCTGCATGAGATCAGAGCTTGGATTGCAGTTTCCTTCCGACCCAGTTGAAATCTAGCTAGGGTGCATAGTTTGAGCCACTTTCCATCAGATTCGGACGTTGGAATCCTTTAGAGCGCATCATTCAGCCATTTAGGGCGCAACTCTTTTGGAAGGACAGTTGGGGTTATAGACGGAGCATCAATGCAGATATGGGGAAACCCTTTCGACCCAGTTCCGCATTTGGCGAGGCGAACATTTTGAGTGCTATAGCAGCTGATTCTGTTGGTGGAATCATTTGGGGCGCATCTAGAGAGCCCAGAAGGTGCGCAGACCCCCAGGGGACGAGATCCAAAGCATCAGAGGCCAGATCTGTCATCCGACAGTCACCGGTATCATTCTAGAGGCCAGGGCGCTTCTATTGGGACAGTTTCCAGCTCACTCCGGCGGGTATAACCTTCCGGACGAGTTTTCCAGTTTGTAGCGCTTACTGTGCTTCTTCGAAACCGTCGATTTTGCCGATCTATCCGTGCATGCATCAAATCTGCCTTCATCTTCTGATCACGAGTATTTTATGTTATTTGCTTGTATTCCAGTGACGATCCATGAGATCTAACTGAAGACTATCTTCTATATTTTCAGTATTTCATTGTATTTCCATGCTTGAATCTCATAATACATATTATTGGGCGGTTGATGTTCCTTATTTCTGCATGCATCATATATATACTGTTTAAACCATAACATATAACATGCACATGCAACAACCACGAAACATCTCAAGCACATAACTAAAACGCATCCAGAAACCCCCATAGTATCAGATCTGAAGATAAAACGCATCCAGAAACCCCAAGTGTATAAGATCTGTGAGACATAACACTAGATCCGTAGTAGATATCCTGATCAGCTGGATCAGGGATATTTTATTAAGCTCAATGTTCTTGCTTGAAAGGGTATGATTGCATTCACGAGGAAGCAAATATGTCAAATGGAATTAAGATAGAATGGCATTCACAAAGTTTTAATGTGCAACCATTTCATTTATTTGAACCATTCCGTTATACTCCTAAGACAAATGTAGATAACTTAAAGATATAAGCAGATTTAGCTCGGGTGGTTGGGAGGAATGATTGTTATCCTCCCCACTCGGGTTCAATTCCTACAAGTGACATGTTGAGCTCATAATGAGCATATTGTTGTAATGGCTTCAAGCCCTCTTGTTGATTGGCCTTGTGCCCTGAAGATTCTAGTGTTTACCCTAGGTACCATCCTCGAAATGAGGGGATGTAATGGGGGGTTTTCCCCGGGCTTTGTAACCTTGAAAAATAAAACCAAATTTGTCCAATATTCACTTAGAATATGTTCATCGTGATATAAGATACTACTGCTGTTATAATAGAGACCTCAAGGACAACAAGATTTAGCTCAAAATTTGGTCATCAAAATATTATATGTAATGCCATAAAACCACCACAAGATATAATGTATTTAGAATGTGTTTGAAAGTGGAATTAAATGCAAGTTATTTCTGCTGCAATACATCAGAGTTTGGAAGAGTAAGGTAGCCCAGATTTCATGTGGGAATATCACCAATCATTAGCCTTGAGAGAGAGAGAGAGAGAGAGAGAGAGAGAGAGAGAGAGAGAGAGTGCTTATTAACCATAGAATGTAGAGAAACTTGAGAGCACTAGTTACTTAAACACTGCTGTGATGATGTATCCACATTGTTATATTTCAGATTTAGAGAGTATTATTCATCTCACAATCATATTATCCCATTCATAAAGTTGTAAAGAAACCTTAGACCAAATCATGAGATAAATTGAGTGCCAATCATGCCATTTTTAGTGCTTAGAATTGTTAGAATTTAAGGGCAAAGATAGACTAGCTAAGAGCGGAAAACAATTTTAAATTTTATTTGCTACTATAATTCTAGATCAGAAATATACTCAAAATTCGGATACAAAAATAATAACAGAAATTATAGATCTTTACCTTAACAAAACAAAGAATAGATATACCTAAGATGCTTGTTGTTATCCTCTTTTCTGTATGCTCAGAAAAAGATTCAAGGGTCATGGATCAAACCCTCAAGGGTAGATCTTGTTGACCACCTATTTCGACTAGGGGTCAACGTCATGTATCATGAAGCTAGGTACTTGAGGGTGCAACTTTTTTTGAAGACTTATGGCTCAGAGGGCAATTTTGCCCCCATCACGTCTTTCTATGTAATCGGAATGTCCGCTCCCCTGCGTGGATAATAATGTAATGGGTCAGCATGAGTCATATTTTAGTTAGTTGCCTAGGACTTTATCATTAGGGAAGTCCTTTCATCGAGTGTTTTTTATCCTCATGTAATTTTTAATTACCCATGAGTTTTTCACTCACAATAATTCTCCAAAGTAGTGAAAGACATTCTAATGATCGAGCCCAAGGGGTGACTAGGGTCTAGGAATGTTGTAAATGAC
This sequence comes from Picea mariana, assembly GCA_032191745.1. NCBI lineage: Eukaryota > Viridiplantae > Streptophyta > Pinopsida > Pinales > Pinaceae > Picea > Picea mariana. Next base: position 1,520 of record JASDQU010107029.1, on the reverse strand, counting down.
CATGCTAGACATCTTCTAGAGTCTTGCGGAATTCTGTTAAGTTTTGATAGTTTTTTTTAATTTATTAAAATTATCCATTTAATGGGAATTTTAATTATTTTTGAGATAAAATGTAAAAAATTGGTCCTTAGGGATTTTGATAGGATATGAGTACTCAAAACAAATGGCAAAGACCCCTCTACACCCTTGGACCAAATTTCAGCTCATTTGGACAAGTTTTGCTAAGTCTTTGTCCATTAGGAGTCAAAGTCAGTCTAGAGTCAACATTTAATTGCTTTTAATTGGCTAAGTAAAAAAGCCAAAAATTGTAAAATTAACTAAAGTCATGAGAGAAAGCGGGGAAAGGTTTCCTAACCTTTTTCCTATGTTTGAAAAGTAATTTTCCACTTAAAGACCCCCCTCCCCCCTTGCTTAGCTAACAACTTAAAGTGGTGTTCCCTAGTAAAAGTGCACCCCCCTTGTTAATTGACACATGGGAAATAGAAAACTTAAGTGAAAAGACCAGCTAAACCCTAAGTGCACCCTAGTTGACTTTGTCTTTCTTTTTGTATGTGTGACACTTGGAGCTCATCCAAGAAAGATCTATCTTCTCACCCAAGTATAAAAGAAAGCCTACCCCCTCTCATTTTCATATCTATTCTTAGAGCAAGTTTATGTTGCCTGTTGTTGTCCTTATACACACTTGCAAACGTGAGCTAAGTCCTGCTCACTTAGTGTGTCCTTGGAGGCACAATGCCTAGGTTCAAAGCTCACGTTGTCACTTTGAATTGAACCTCTTCCGTCTAGGCTTACTCCTAGGGAAGCCAAGGGGGGTAGACCCTAGTTTCTAGATGAGATTAAACTTTAAGTTCTAGGAGTTGGTTTTAATTAGTTTAAGGTTGGAGGAAAATCTAGCCTATGATGCAAAGGCAACAATGCAAGATGCAATGATTCAGTATGACAATCAAACCTTTTCCTAGGACAACTAAGACTAGTGCCTAAGATTGGGCAAGGGGTCAACTAAGTTTGAGGGACGTTGATTACAAAGAAGTTACAAAGATTACACAATGTTACAAATAAATATGCTACTTCACAACAAGATTAGATACAAATCTACAATTAGATACAAGATGAATGGATGATCTACTTATGAACAAGATACAATAGCTACAACAAAGAATATTCTAAAAACTACCACAAGATTATACCCAACAATTGATACAAAGATACAAAGAGATTAACTAATAAATTGCTTGTATGTGCAAGAATTAAAGAGATTCAAGACAAGATGACCATCAACACATCAAGCCAAGCATGCTCACAATAACACTTATTTTATTGGACTGCTTATCAATGGCAATAAAGACTAGTGTTGATTAAGTCGGCCACGGCAAAAAGTCGGCGAGGGTCCGGAAAAAATCGTTTCGGCAAAAGTCGGAAAAAGTCGGCAAAAAATCGGAAAACCACGACAAACATTAAAAAATACAAAATATATTCATTTTTTTCAAAATTTTAAACATATAAAGCAACAACAACATCAG
>JASDQU010107028.1:87533-100163 GCA_032191745.1 Picea mariana | reverse complement strand
ATATGATAGGAAGTGCATAATTGAAGTACCTTTAAAAACACATGTTTCTCTTCTCCACATACATATGTTAGACCAAGAATGAGGTTATGAACAAACTCTTATTCACAATAAAACCTTGAAATATATTGATAGGAAGTCACATGCATTAAGGATGCAAAATAAATGAAAGACATGACTTGGAGAGGCATCAACCTTCTAGAAGAATATACAACTTATAATTGGTCTATGTGGGGTGATGGCACACTTTGATACTCTCCATATAGCACAATGGTGCCCCTAATTAATACATTGTTAACATGCACTTATGGGTGCATCATAAGATTCAAACGTGTATTTTGTGTTTCTCTTGGGCATGATAGTATGAGCTTAGGAGCCTTGCTATGGACATTAAGAAGAGATTTTCATGTCCATTTTTGGGTGGTTTTTTGGCCAACAGTTTTTAGGTCCATTGTGATATGATTTTGGTTAAGGAATCTAATACAAGTTGATATATTAGGTCTTTGGATGCTTCGCAATCATATATATTGTACTGTAAATGGTGGAGCTAATACAATGAGAGTTAGAGGTGCAACTCTAAAAAAAAAATTGTTTTTCTCGGTTAAGGGTTTCTAGGGTAAAGTTTTTAGTACTATGTGTGAATGCTATTGTTTTCTTTCTATTTTATAAAGAATATTTGTGTGCATTGCTATACCATTAAGGTTTAAAACCTTCATTTAGATGGTGAGGGGATCCATTCAAACAAAAGACCAAACTTTTAGACCAATAGAGAGAAAGAGAGGCATCACAATTCAATTCGTCCGATAGGGGACTCACCCTACTCACTTTTCTTACCCAATGGCAATGTCGAGGGGATAAGCTTCAATGCAGCTACCCAATAGATGGGATCTTGACTGACTTACGATTATCGAGGGAGCCAAATGTTAGAATATGATGGATGTGCTCGTTTTACCATAGACAATATCACTATTGTCACCCAACCATAGGTCAAAGCCACCCTCCGAGCACCTTAACCTTGACAGAGAATCACTCTAGAAGCAAATCCTAGGCTAGATAGCCAAACAAAGGGTAGTGCACCTTTCTCTAATGATAGCACACCAAACAAGAGTTGATCAGATAGTCCAAACCATAACCAAGAGATAGTCCAAGCCAAAATGAAAACTGCTAGCTACAGCAGCTGCAACGACAACTCTCCTCCAAACTTGTGCACAACATTGACCAACTGCAGTGCGCACAAGTGTGCTCTGCAATTATGAGAATGCCTACCAGAATGAAGACTGGCCTCCTATATTTATACTAAATCTGGCAGACTGCTTGGGCCGACTTCTCATTATGGGTACTAATTCTTTAGTTTATATTATTTTCCCTTAGCCGACTTCTTCTCTTGGAGACTAATAACCTAATACAAGTCATTCCCTTGAGTTGAATTGTCTTCTAGGGTTATTAACCAATCAATTAGGGTTTCTTCTTGCTTCCCAGAATATTCTATTCTCATCAGGTTTACACGTAGAGGTAAATACCTCCTGTAGCCACCATAATATCAACACCAAAACCAGTCCCAATGTTAATCCATACAAACCAATAGAGACAATTGAGTGCATACTATATATAATATGGGGGGATACATTATTGATTATTGAAGGGAATGGAGACATTATTCAATCCATATCAAGTAAGGGGAGATTGTACGAGGGCAGGTAATCCCACTACTTTAACCTATGCTTATTGAATCACAATGGTGACACTCTGGCGTGCATACTGAGCGAGAGGAAAGAACATACTGACACAATGAAAACACCACCCTCTCACACTACACACCGCATTCAACCCCTGCCCTCTTTATGTATATATGTATGTATGAGGATAGATGCCAACTATCTTCAATTAAATTAAAATATCAACTATCTTTTACCTCTACTAACAATATATATATATATATATATATATATATATATAAACCTTATGATAATAAAGTTAATAGGAGTCAAATTCCCAATAACTCTTTTATTGATGTATGCAACTTTCTTTCACTTCACATATCTCAATCAATATTGTAATTTAAACTTACTCAGCATCCTTCAATTACTTCATATGGGTGCTCTATGTGTCGATGTTTAATGACCGATGTATGTATATTATGTAGATTCTTCACCATGGCACTCAAATTATATGGGTGCTCTATGTGTCAATGTTTAATGAGCGATGTATGTATATTATGTAGATTCTTCACCATGGACCACTAAATTTGAGGGGTTGTTATTTTCTAAAATACATCCTTACGATTCTAATCAATTTTGTGGATTTTGGGTTTTTCTAAAATCATAATCAATTTTGTGGATTTTGGGTTTTTCTAAAATCATAAATTGATTTATAAATTCTTCATAGTTTTTAGGTTATAATGAAATCATGATCTCAAAACCATGATTTATTATTTTTTAAATTCTTCCTAAATTTTAGGATATAATGAAATAATGATTTCAAAATCATGATTTATTTATTGTGGAATTCTAAATGTAACCATGTCTAAAAATTAGGATATATTTCTTTTCTTTTAACCTTCCGTCTTAAATTGGCTTGGCTTCTTTTCTTTTAATATAGTTATTTTTCAAATTTTACAATCTTTAAAAATTTTAAATAACCAACGAAACACCTATTTTGTGGCAGGCCTTGGCTATTCCAATTCAAAGTTTTTTGGGATTGAGACACCAAACCCATTGGGGTGTGGTGGAACATCAAAGAAAAATCACGATTTTGAAAAAGCCATGACCAAGACAGGAATAAGCGGGATTTTATTTCCGCGTTCTTACTCCCTAATCATACACGGTTGAACACATGATCTTTGTCTCTTGGAATTTTATCCCACACATTCCAGTGATGTGGTACCCAAGAAACCAAATTCTAAATAACTTTGTTAGTTTAAAGAAAAAAAAATCACCTCTCTATTCCCTAGTTAAGATGGCATGACTCTTCAACCTTCCTGTGAAGCTTTTCCAATGACTATAAAGGAGCATGTAGTCATGGACATAAAGTGAATTCACAAGTAAGGAATTAAGGACGTTGCACGCGGGCATGGAGAGAGAGACATGGATAAAGTCGTTATGTCCATGCTTGTCATCTTTTTTATATTGATAATGTTGGATAATGTGACTAATGCAAATTTTAGTAAGTTAAGGGAACAACCGTATTCTTATTCTTCTTATATTGATGGGGAATATGATCATCTCTATGACCACATCCTTGGTGGAACTATTAATTCTCTTCAGTGCCATTATTTTGTTTCAAAAGAATGCATTTTGGAGGATTCAATGTTTCAACTAATATCATCCGGGGATAAAATGGATGTCTAGGTGCGTATGTCATTCAGAAAGGCCATCACATGAGATCCACTAGGATCATTGTCCAACCAGACAACTGAAAATTCAGAGAAGGTATGTTCTTAGAAGGGTGTTTTCTACAGAAAATACTCTAATAGAGTAGTTTCCCTAATCCTTCTTGGACTAAGTCTCCAAGGTACTCTTTCACCATCTTTTAGCAACCTTTCTTTATTGTTTACGTTGGATCTTTCATATACTAATTTAACTGTAACTATACCAACAAGATTGGGCTCGTTGAAAAACTTAAGGAACCTGTTTTTATCATCCAACCACTTGAGTGGAAGAATTCCAGTGGAATTGGGCTTGTTGCAAAACTTAACGCTCCTATTTTTATCATCCAACACTTTGAGTGGAAGAATTCTAGTGGAATTGGTCGGCTCGTTGTAGAACTTAACACTCCTATATTTATCATCCAACAACTTGAGTGGAAGAATTCCACTGGAATTGGGCTTGTTGCAAAAATTAACACTCGTGTATTTATCATCTAGCAACTTTATTGGAAGAGTCCCAGTGGAATTGGGCTCATTGCAGAACTTAAAGAACCTATTTTTATCAACCAACCATTTGAGTGGAAGAATTCCAGTGGAATTGGGCTCACTGCAGAACCTAGATTTATCATCCAACAACTTGAGTGGAAGAATTCCAGTGGAATTGGGCTCACTGCAGAACCTGGATTTATCATCCAACAACTTGAGTGGAATAATTCCAGTGGAATCGGGCTTGCTGCAAAACTTAACGCTCATGTCTTTATCATCCAACAACATGAGTGGAATAATTCCAATGGAATTGGGCTTGCTGTAAGACTTGAGGTTCATGTTTTTATCATCTAACAACTTGAGTGGAAGAATTCCAGTGGAATTGGGCTTGTTGCATAACTTAAGGACCCCAAATTTATCATCCAACAACTTCAGTGGAAGAATTCCAGTGGAATTGGGCTCACTACATAACTTAAGGTTCATGTCTTTATCATCCAACAACTTGAGTGGAAGAATTCCAGTGGAATTGGGCTCACTGTAAAACTTAAGGACCCTGTATTTATCATCCAACAACTTGAGTGGAAGAATTCTTGCGTATCTACAGAATTGAAACTACTTGATTTATTTGAGGGTGTCTGACGACAAACTTAGAGGAACAATCCCTAAAGATATTGCCAAATGTGTCAATCTCGCCATTGCAATATAATTATGATTAAGGAATTTAATCTGTGTTGACAGATTAGGGATTTGGATATCATGGAATCATATATATTATATTGTAAATGGTGAAGTTAATACAATGAGAGTTAGACGTGTGATTCTAAACATTTTGTTGGTATTCCCGCTTAAGGGTTTCCAAGGTAAATTTCTAAGCACTATGTGTGAAGGCTTTTGTTTTCTTTATATTTTATTAAGAATTTGTGTGTATTTCTATACCATAAAGGTTTAAAACCTTCATTTGGTATTAGAGAAGTTATTGGCTTTAGGGGGATGCCTTTGTTGCTAAGGGATTGATTATCTTGGGTCCATGATAAACCCAATTTCATTGGGAGCTCTGTAGTGGTGATTCTTGTGGTGAAAGAAAATGGAGAACAGTTCTAAAATCAAGATCGAGAAATTTAATGGGCAAATCTTTAAGCTTTGGAAGTTAAAGATGGAGAATATTTTGGTAAACAAAGAACATTTGGTTGTTGTGGATCTCGAAACTGCACCTATGGGTATGTTGGCAAAAGACTAGATGAAATTGCATAGGAAGGCAAAGAGCACAATCCGGTTATGTCTTTTAGATTTATACTACTCAGGAGAAGCTACAACCAAGGCGTTATGGGATAAGTTAGGGGATTTGTATTAGTCTAAGTCCCTAGTAAACATATTTTTCCTATGAAATAAGTTGTATCTCTTGAGGATGAATGATGGAGACTCAGTGACATAGCATCTAAATACCTTCAATATTGTGGTGGCAACTCAGTTGTTGTTTATTGACATTAAATTTTTTATGAAGAAAAGTGCATTAGTTTACTGTGTTCTTTGTTAGATTCATGAGATGGTCTGGTTGTAGCTATTGGGAGCAATGCAACCACATTAAAGTTTGATGATTTGGTTTCATCCTTATTATTGGAATAAATGAGCACAAAAAACATGGATATTCAGAGCATGGATGCCTTATTTGTAAGAGGACATTCCCCGAATAGAAATAAACGTCAGTCATCGAATGGGAGATCTAAATCTAGAGGTAGATCTAAGTCTCCAGGAAAATCCTTAAGGAAATGTTGGAAATGTGGTAAAACTAGGAATTACAAGAAGGATTGTAGATCTAAAAGTGTTGAGAGAGGGAATGGATTCGATGATGTTCCTTCCATAGAAGGGAAGACCTCCTCAGAGGAAGGATGGGATGTGTACTTCGATTCTTCATGCACACATGAAGATCATGATGTATGGTTGATCTATTCAGGTGCTTCTTTGCATATGACTCCCCACATGAAATGGTTTTATGAATATGAAAAGTGATGGGGCCCTAAAATGGCATACTTTAAACACCCATCTATACCTTTTTGTTTACCATTTTCCATTAATCACTTCCTTATCCAGTTTGCCTTACCTATCACTAAGGTATGAATTCTTCCCTATATGTCATTATTATTCTATTTTTCTATAATTCTTAGACAAAACTCGTTACTTTTAGTTACTAATATTTCTGCACAGGAGAATACAGTAGCCGCAACACCTCAAAGTGGATACAACACCTCTCTGATACAACTCCAAGTTGATGCAATTTCGGGTGCAAACCAAGTTGTTTCAATTCCTAGTGAAAATCAATTGTTGCAACTCAAGGCACATTTGTGGTTGCTGAAACTCCAGACAAACAGTTGCAACTCCAAGAACGCCTTTGATTGTTGGGACTCCAAACAAATCTCACCATCACAGTAGTCAACACCGCAGCTGACAATTGGGAAGCAATTTTCATGAAGAAAGGAGACATGAGGCAAGTGGGTCACTAAAGGAGAAATCAATGTGCCTATCGAGTCAGTACACGCCCGATTCCCACTAAATTTTGATAGAATCTTTGTAATTGGATGAACAATAGGATTCTCATGGTTGTCCATCCGTCTCTTGTATAATTTTAGACAATAGTCATGTTGTATAAAAACCTTAGCTTCCCCAGAGCTGAGGGGGAGGAAAATATTCTAGCAATTACATTTTGTTGTTATTGTAAAAAATACAATATATTTTTTGAAAATTCATAGCTTGTGACTATGGGATAACCATTCTTCTTGTTCAAGTTCCATTACCATATGCATTGAAGTTCTCACAGAAATGAACCCTTGACAGGAAAAACAGAAAGACCGAGGCCCAACAATCACCCATCCAAAATGGAAAGACCGAGGCACAATAACCAGCCATCCAAAATTGATGCTCTCCACGTAACACTCATTGGTACATGCTATTAAAGAAATTCCATTCATCCAAACATTATTCATGTCAATATTTTACACTAATATCCAAGTAATCTTTTCGACTTCCTAATATAAGTACTAGCCAAACAATTCACATTAAAACATTAGATGTTATGAATAAGTGTCAGTAGAATAACACACAACGGATGAAAAATGATAATAAAACTATCCTTCATGATACATTAGACGTCCATTGACAGGTGCAATCAACAACCTTTCCAAACAATGTTTGATGATGAGAATGAAAACGTGGTTAAAAATGAATTAGCCACTTTATCAAAATTTGTTGAAAGAAAATAATGTAGGGTGATTCATCCCTACATATATCCATACGTCCAAGAACAATAAAAAACATGAAGGAGAGTGTGTTGTACCTTCATTTGAAAATAATGAGGCAATACTCTTAGGTTGCTTCTATTTTGAAATCTGCTTCTTGTAAATGTTAACTAGTAGATATATGACTTGTAAATGTTAACTGGCATGAGTAACCAAGCTTCACTACATATAATCCATCCATTGGATTCTTTGTCAACGTCAATCTATATTCACCCATTCCTAATAGTTGCACTGGTTGCTAATAATTGAGTATAGGCAACTCATTTTGACATAATCCCTCTAAGGTCAAACTCTTATGTAATCATCCAAGATTCCCTCCAAGGATGTTGTTGTGGTGGTGATGAGGCATCACGCAAAAAATATGGAGTTTGATTATGTAGAGTATTCCCCAACTCCTCGGATAACCTAAAAATCCCTTTACATCCAAGCCAAGGATCAAACCCAATTATCACCATATTTCCATCATTAATTTTCCATGCCAGCCAAGAGCTTGGTATTGGGAAAGAGGCAGTCAGTGCTTTTTAAGTTTTAATTGTGTATTTATGTATATTCAATGTAAGTATTGATATGTAATTTTTATCTCTTGATATAAATTTGTATATTTTGTTATAAACTATAATTGGTGATGCACATGCTCTAACCTTGTTGCTTTACAATTTATAAATATATGCATTATGTTTGTACTTTTTTGTTGAGGATCTTGATGGTTAATGAGGTCACACTCTTTCTTGATTTTTTTTTTATTTGTTTTCACCTAACTAATTGGATTGGTGTTGATGGAGGCTTAATAAAAACAATTGTATTACTTCCTCATATTTGATCGAAAGGACTGCCTCCCTTTTTGGGTCCAAGTTTTTTTATGCATGCTCCCTCCATGAGGTAGTTTTAGTGATAATAACCTGCATAGGAGGGGTCAAATACTTTGGCACAACCAAGTCTATATCTCATCACCCACCCTAGATGGAAGGGTTGGGTCCTTTTTTGGTATTCCAAAGTTTGATTGACCTAAATCATTTATTTGGAGTTACCCCTTGGGAATTCATCTAAAAGTGATTACATTCTTTGGATTTGTTGTTTTTAATTCTTTTTGGGAATGCATCCTCTAGATGCCCTATTTCTAGACAAATTGTGTACCTAAACACCATGTTTACATCCATTGATGATCATCCCACTATATAACTATATTATCTAAGAGATATACTCAAGTCAAGCTCTACTAAATTCAAACATTAGCATTATTTCTACTGATTAACATTATTGACTTTTGAAGTAGTGAATGTTGACTTTTTGGTAGTTGTGGGAGGTATTAACCTCCATGTGTAACCCATGACTTAGAATATAATATTTCATAAGCAAGTGAACCATCAAACAAATGTGTGGAAGCCCTAGAAGACAAGTTGGCCTAGCATAATAAATAATATTAGAATATTGTCTTCCAAAAATATAAGTCGGCTCCACAAGAAAAAGATAAACATAAAATATAATTACCAGAAAGTCAGGTCGACCTAGCCAGAAAAGTCACTAGATAGATTAATATAAATAGAGGACGTTTTAGCTCATTTGTACACCTAGTTAGTGCGCAAGTCTTGTGGAGAGTTGTAGTTGCAGTTGCAACTATAGCTGCAAGGAGGAATAAGGGCACATGGTCATCTCTTGGTCTTGGTATCTCTCTTGGTGATATTGTTGCTAAGTATGGCGCAAGTTTGAGAGAGAGTAGTGAAGCTACAGTTGTTGCAGTTTTGTATGGTACTTGTTCTGTGGATATGGAGACTCTCTCTCTCTTGTGTGCTACCCTTGGAGAAGGAGCGATCGAATTTTCTTGAGTTGTTGTTGCAGTTAGAAACTAGGGTTTATCTGTTGGTTATGTAGTAGGCTTGTCTGAATTATTCTAAATAAAGGTTAGTATGCTCGAGGGTGGAATATGTGAATTCCTATGGTTGGGTGACAATGAGATGACATTGTCTATGGTTAAACGAGCATACCAAAATTTCAACATGGTATCAAAGTTGGTTTCCTTCGTAATAGTCTAATCGTTGAAAGGATGATCCTTAGTTTCCCCCATTTCCAAGCACGTTGAGCACTTACTGAACTCACTAAGAAGGTTGCCTAAGTAGGGAGCATCTCTTCCTCGAATCAGATTTGAAAATTTCTGAAGTTGAGATATTAGGGTTTCCTCATAAAAACCCTAGGTTTGCAGTGCCTTTTTCTTCATGTCAGTTCCTTCGTGCCAGTTGCAACACCAGTTGTAGTGCCAGTTGCAATGCCAGTTGCAGCACCAGTTGCAGTACCAGTTGCAGCACCAGTTGCAGTGCCAACACCAATTGCAGTACCATTTTTAGTAAAGTTTATGTGAAATGTTGGGCCTAATATTGGGTTGTTTTGGTGCTCCTTACCCTAGCACATCTCTAGTTACCTTTATATTGCAAGTTGGAGCACTTTGAAGTTTTATGGTTTGTCATTGCTTGTCGTCGCTACCAGGTGGTGCCATTGTCTGTCGTTGTTGCCGGAGGTATGTACTTATATATGTTTAAAATGTATCACTATTTTGAGTGTGATTGCAAGAGAAGGGATCTCTAGTCCAATCAACAATCGTAGATCCATAGGGATATCAAATCCATCACATTCAGAGGAACAACACACTCCAGGTTTGATTTTCTTCATATGCCTCTAGTTGTTATGGCATTATTGTGACCTTATGAGCATTTAGTTGTATTTTGATCTATTGAAGTTATGATCATCATACTAACCTCTATTCAAAGTTAAAGTTAGAAAATAACTTTAGTCAAAGTATTAGATTGATTAAGGTTGAGACTTTAGAGTTTATTTGCACTATATTCTCTAACTCAGGTTTCTGTCTAGAAAGCATATTGTCTTAAGTACATGGGACAAGTTGAAGAGAATACTTTTCATCTTGAGTGAAGGAAACCCGGAAGAAAATCAACAACACTCATTCTTGAAGATAAGACTCCAGGTTCTAGGTTTGATTAAAGTAATAAGTTTCCAATTTTCACATATCAAGTTTGATAATTGCCACATTACTAGTTGTGACAAAAATCCTTGAAAGGTTCTATTACTGTTAAATACAATGAATACTTGGCAACATATGAGTATTATTGATATAAATGCTTGCAAGATGAACTACCATATCCTCTAGGAGATACTTCTTGTTTTGCTTCCAGACAGGTCACCTTGGTAATAATATGATGATTACCATGAGATTGTTTTTTTTATTCTTGTTGACATAGATATGTTTTTATGAAAATGTTATTATAATTTTTGTTCTTGTTTTCTTGTTCCGGGAAGGTTACCATGGGGGAATGATTGATCACAACACTAGAAGAGTGTTGTTCCTATTTCTTATTATTTTATTTTTATTTTGGTTCTTGTTCCAGGAAGGTCACAAGCAATAGCTCTGAGAAGGAGCTATTGTGATTATTGTTCTCGTTCTTGTTTTTATTATTATAAGAGTATTATTCTTGTCTATTGTTTTCCCCTTTATTTTCCTTGTTTTGGTAAGGTCACAGATGATAAATCTGAGGGACGCTATAGTGACGGTTGCATGAGATAACATATTAGATGGTCTCTAGTTTNTATAAGAGTATTATTCTTGTCTATTGTTTTTCCCTTTATTTTCCTTGTCCTGGTAAGGTCACAGATGATAAATCTGAGGGACGCTATAGTGACGGTTGCATGAGATAACATATTAGATGGTCTCTAGTTTGAGACATGGAGCAGACTATCTAGATAAGAAGTTGTATACAGGATTATATACATCCATGTACCAAAGAAGAAGAAGATGAAGAAGGGTACTTTTGCGAGATACATAGTATCTCATATGGAGATTGATTGTAAGGAGCATAAGGCTCCAAAGATGATCAAACAAGTCCCTCTAGTGCAGTTGATCACTCTCCAAATCATCTGAAAGAGTTAGTAGAGCCAGAAGAGCCTACCCAGAATAGTTGCAGTAACCAAGAAGAGACCAGCGTGGTCTAATGAAACTTTGCAGGATGCAACATTGATGATCCATATCATGAGGAGAAGATGGCTCTGAAGATTATATATACTCAGAGGGAGTCAAGCTTCAGAGGCAGAATGGAGACTCAGATACTTTCATATTCAAATGGAAAAGAGAGACACCTTTCAGAATTAACAGACAAATTCCATGGGTTGATAAGGCTAGATCAAAACTTTAGAGGCTTCGAGGAGATATGAGATCTTATGGGAATATTCCCTTGCTTCAGTAAACTTTTCTACAGTGACCGAGGAGGATGCTAGTCAAAAGGACTAGGATACATATATTTTCCCTGGTTCTGAGACCAAAAGGGAAGTAAGTGGTGACTTCCAAGTTGATCTACAAGATCAAGCATGNTCAGAGACAGAATGGAGACTCAGATACTTTCATATTCAAATGGAAAAGAGATACGCCTTTCAGAATTAACAGACAGATGCCATGGGTTGATAAGGCTAGATCAAAGCTTTAGAGGCTTCGAGGAGATATGAGATCTTATGGGAATATTCCCTTGCTTCAGTAAACTTTTCTACAGTGACTGAGGAGGAAGCTAGTCAAAAGGACTGGGATACATATATTTTCCCTGGTTCTGAGACCAGAAGGGAAGTAAGTGGTGACTTCCAAGTTGATCTACAAGATCAAGCATGTTGCAGATAAATGTCCTAGAGATGTACAAAGATTAATTTGTGTCCAGAGGATTCTCCTAGTGAGAGGGAGAAGACTATGATGAGACACTTGCTCCAATATATTGTTACTGACAAACAGGTAGCAGATATGTTGACCAAGCCTCTGTCAGGGATAAGCTTGGAGTGGTCCAAATGTTTTTTCTCTAGTAGTTATAAGTGATTTGTTCCCTGGTAGAGGGAAGTGATGAGATCCCCAGTAGTGGGAGCCACCTCGACGCAGGTTGGTACTCCAATGCAGGCTTATATGCTACCCCAGTGCAGGTTGGTACTCCAACACAGGCTGGTATGCTACACCAGCCCAGGTTGGTATGATACTCTAAAGAAGGTTGGTATATTACCCTAGCGTAGGTTGGTATGCTACTCCAACGAAGGATAGTATGCTACTCCAGTGAAAGTTCAAAACTTCCTATGACATATAGATCCGTGATTGACAACGGGACAATGATCGTGGTGTCCAGAAGAGAAAAAGCAGTGATGATGATCATGACAAGAGGAATACCTTCCTCCTTGAGAGGGAGTGTTAAATTTTTGAGTCAGATTATGTGTGAGCTAATGCGTTACTAGTTCTGTATGAACTAGATGTCGATCTGTAGTGTCGGAAATGATTCCTAGTTAGAGTGTCGATCAATAGCATCAGAGGTTACTAGTTGGAGGGCCAACTAGTAGTGTTGGAGGTGTTTGCCAACTATATGGATAATGTGAGACTATGATGGTGATACTTGTTACATGATTTGTTTGGTCATATGATAGCATATGTGGCTATGGTGATGCTATCTGTAGACTGGTCTGCAAGAACAT
>JASDQU010107028.1:41759-62889 GCA_032191745.1 Picea mariana | reverse complement strand
GAATTGATAACCTAGTATCCACAGAGATGGTGGAGAAATTGGAGTTGGAGACAACTGCACATCCAAACCCATACAAATTCTTATGGTTGCAAAAAGGACACCAGGTAATGGTTACTAAACAATGCTTGGTTGAACTTAAGATAGGAGGATATAGAGATGAAATTATATGTGATTTAATTCCCATGGATGTATGCCATATTTTGTTGGGAAGACCATGGCAGTTTGACAGGAATGTTATTCATGATGGGAGGAATAATACATACACCTTGGATAAGAATGGTAGAACACACATGTTGTTTCCAATAAAGGAGAAGAAAGTGAAAGAAGAAGCTAGCACAAGCATACTTCTCATGAGCAGAAAGGAACTCCTGAAAGAAGTCAAGAAAGAATAGGAGATGTAGTTCATTGTGGTGAAGAAACCCAGAGTTATCCTTACAAGTACTTGAATGGATGATTTGCCTGAAGAAGTTCAAGAATTGTTGGATAATTTTGTTGACATAGTGGTGGATGAGCTGCCTAACTCATTGCCACCCATCAGAAGTATCAGCCACCATATTGACTTGATACCAGGGGAAAGTCTGTCAAACAAAGAAGCATACAGATTGACACCTCGAGAGAATGAGGAGGTAAAGAACCAAGTCCAGGAATTTTTAGACAAGGGTTTGGTCAGGGAGAGCTTGAGTCCATGTGCAGTACCAACTATGTTGAGTCCAAAGAAGGATGGAGGATGGAGAATGTGTATAGACTCAAGAGACATTAACAAGATCACCATCAGGTATAGATTTCCTTTTCCAAGAATGGATGATTTAATGGACTGTTTAAGTGGAGCAAATTTCTTTTCTAAAATAGATTTGAAAAGTGGATATCACCAAATTAGAATGAGAGAAGGTGATGAGTGGAAGACAACCTTTAAGACAAATGAAGGTTTGTATCAGTGGCTTGTTATGCCATTTGGATTAACAAATGCCCTGAGTACTTTTATGAGGCTGATAAATGAAATAATGAAATATTTCATTGGCAAGTTTGTGGTTGTATATCTGAATGATATACTGATCTTTAGCAGGACTAAAGAGGAGCATTTGAGACACCTGACACTAGTGATGAGGAGACTATAGTAGAAGAAGTTGTTGATAAATCTGAAGAAATCCTCTTTTATGAAGATAGAGCTCATTTACTTGGGTTTTGTGATATCTTCAAATGAACCGAAGATGGATCCATAGAAGGTGAAAGCAATCAAAGAATGGTCGTTTCCAAAGAGCATGTTTGAGGTAAGAAGCTTCCATGGATTAGAAAGTTTCTATAAGAATTTCATCAGAGACTTCAGTGGAATTTGTGCGCCAATGATGGATACAGTAAAGAAGAAGCACAAGTATTTTAAATGGACAGAGGATCCGAGAGGAGATTCAATATACCGAAGGAGAAAATAACAGGAACGATCAATTCTGGTCTCACCAAATTTTGAAAAGACATTTCAGGTGAGATGTGATGCAAGTGGAGTTGCAATTGGAGCAGTTTTATGTCAGGATAATATACCGGTTGCCTATTTTAGTGAGAAGTTGAACAAGACCAAGAGAAAATACTCCACATATGATAAGGATTTTTATGCCATAATTCAAGCCTTGAAGAAATGGAGGCATTACTTTGTCCCATAGGAATTTGTCTTGAATAGCGAAAATCAGGCTTTACAATTCATAACCAGACAGGAAAAATTGAATCAGAGGCACGCAAAATGGATTGAGTTTATGCAAAATTTTACTTTTGTCATAAAACATATTGTTGGAATGCTAACAAAGTTGTCGATGCATTGAGCAGGAGATGTTTTATTCTGCAGGAATTCCAGGTGAAGACCTTGGGGTTTGAACACCTTAAGGACATGT
This sequence comes from Picea mariana, assembly GCA_032191745.1. Taxonomy (NCBI): domain Eukaryota; kingdom Viridiplantae; phylum Streptophyta; class Pinopsida; order Pinales; family Pinaceae; genus Picea; species Picea mariana. The sequence continues at coordinate 61,012 of JASDQU010107028.1, read as the reverse complement.
AATGTGATGATATAGATTTCAAGGAAGCATATGAAACATTTGTGAATCTTGTGCTGAGAGACAGAAGCCAATGGACAGAGTATATGATTCAAGAGGGGTTATTGTTCAAGGGCAATCAGTTGTGCATACCAAAATTCTCAATGAGGGATAACCTTTTGAAATAAAAGTATAGTGGAGGATTGGATGGAAATTTCGGCTATGATAAAACATTTGCATAGTTGAGAAATTCATACTATTAGCCAAGTATAAGGACAAAAGTGATAAAAATTGTGAACAGATGTAGAATCTACCAACATGCAAAAGGAAAAAGACAGAACACTGGATTGTATCAACCATTGTCAATACCAGAGAGGCCTTGGGATGAAATAAGCATGGATTTTGTATTGGGATTGCCAAGAACGCAAAGAGGATTTGATTCCATATTTGTGGTGGTGGATATATTTTCAAAGATGGCACACTTTATCCCATGCCAGAAAACCAGTGATGCAACACATGTTGCAAATCTATTTTTCAAGGAAGTTGTGAGACTTCACGGACTACCCAAAAGCATTGTCTTGGAAAGAGACACAAAATTTGTTGGTCACTTTTGGAGAACACTGTGGAAGAAGTTGGGGATGGATTTTTCCTTCATCTCAGCTTATCACCCTTAGACAAATGGACAAACTGAGGTGGTAAACAAAAGTTTTGGAAACTTATTGAGGAGTCTGGTCACTGAGCATCATAATCAGTGGGATCAGATTCTGCCACAAGCAGAATTTACATACAACGACTCACCAAACAGGATCACTGGAAAGAGTCCATTCCAGATATTGTATGGGATGCAACCCAGGGTAGTATCTGAGTTGAGAGACTAGGAACATAGTGAAATCAGGAGAGTTGGGGCAGAAGATTTTGTTGCAGAAATGCAGAAGCTCCATAGCCAGATCAAAGGACAGTTGCAGAGTTCTAACCAAGAGTACAAGCACAGAGATGATCAACATCGTAGAGAACTTCAATTTGAAGTAGGAGATTAGGTTCTTGCACACCTCAGGAAGGAAAGGTTCCCTAGGGGAACATATAACAAGTTAAAAATGAAGAAGATAGGACCATGTAATATCTTGAGGAAGTTTGATGCAAACGCTTATGAGATTGAGTTTCCAGATGATGTGGGCATATCACCAATATTCAATGTTTCAGACCTGTATCCTTACAGGAAATATGACACAGAGGGATCAGAAGATCAAGACAAGATTCAGTGGGAGAAACAAATGCCTATAGCAGAAAAACCACAAATGGAGAAGATCATTGATCAGAGGATTGACAAAAAGACCAGGAGGAAGACCTGTTTTGAGTATCTGGTCAAGTGGAAGGGACACCCAAAAGAAGATGCCAGTTGGGAAAATTAAGCTGACATCTAGAAGCATCAAAATTCGGTGCAGGAGATCATGGACAGGAGTCCATGAATTTTTGTCAAGGGGAGTATGATGCAGAAGCATCGTTGGCAAGCACATGGAGCAGGACCACTCAGCTTCTGGGAATATTTTCAGAATCTCAAAACTGGCAGTCATAGTGGATATTTTGAGGCACGCTTGAACTCGGTGCTAAAAAAATATTTTGAGGCATGCTTGAACGATCACGAGTGAAGTGGGAGTTTTCACTCGTACTCTGGAATGAGACTACACGAAGATAGTCGTTAGGTTGGGTTTTGGAGTAGACAAGTAGTCAGGGGGGACCCTATGAGATAAATAGAGGTTTTGTATACCCAAATGAGGCTAGTGGCAAGTAGGAGGAGTTTTCTGAATTTTAGTTGTTTTTTTATTTCAGTTGTATCCATTTTACCTTTGAATGAAGATAATAGAGGAAAATTGACCCAATGTATGGCATGGACATTGTTTTCAATTCCTTGTTATTTTGTTTTCATGAATGGATGAATGAATTTGTTATGCGTATATGGAACTGTGAATGTTAGGATAAGTTTCAATTGTTTCTCTTCTATTGAGTGATGCAAGGTGTGCACACAGAACGCAAGGAGTGCGTTAACGGGATTTGTTTCGGTCCCGAAGCTCAGAAGAGATAGCATGAAACTTTCCCTTTGAAAGGAGTGCAAAATGATTGTTGCAAGGTGTGCACAGTCACTCGCAAGAACCAAGTCTTCCGTAAGAATCTGCTGCAAGGAGTGCACATATCCGAGATTCGACTAAGTGTCGAAGGGACTCTGGAAGAGTCAGAACAAAGGGACACCAAGAGGGCAAGAATAATTTATTTTCAAGAAATCCTTTGGATTTGAGTTATCAAAATCCCTGAAATGCAAGGAGCGTGCGGGAAGTCGAAACCTTCACGAAGGAAAATCTTAGGAAGGATAACACTTTTCAGAAGTGTAGTCGAAGTCCGAGAGACAAACTCGCAGGAGGTCCAAAGGTAGAGACCTTTGAAGACTTAGAAAACTTTCTGAGTCAGTGGACTCAAAATCTTAGGAGGAGGAACGATAGTTGTCGTCGGCTCAGCTACAAAGGAGAAGATCTTGTCGTCAAATCTTGCATCTAGACACTCAAAATAACGCGCAAGGGAAGATTAGATATGGACCATTAGATCTGAGCGCGTGGACCAACAGTCATTGGATCCATAGGTAAGTGCATGAACTTTAACCCTTTGTAAGTGCACAGGGTAAGCAAACTCGCAAAACCCAAGTTCGCGATTTAACCTCAACCGTTGGATCATAGAGGAATCTAGAATGTCGATCTGAGGCAAGAACAGAATCAGGAATCGGGAGAAGGGAGGTGCATAGTCTTCCAACTGCCCAAAATGCAAAATCCCGAAACGCGAAGGAGAGAGCAGGACCGTCAGATCACATGGATTGTGGATTGTTGATCTGACGTGAGTGTAGCCAAGATTTTGAATTTCAGAAATCGAGAGGACGAGCAAACAAACCTTCCAGAGAAGTGGAACGTGAAGCACTCGATAAGTTGGCCCTAGGTCATAGCGAGGGGTCACATCGTCAAAGGTTAAGGGAGGAGCTAACATGTGCTAGGCCCCACTTCGGGAGTTTGGAGATCAGAGATTTGGGGGTTGGCTCACACGCAAAGACCCGATACGCGGAGTCGCGAAATGCCTTTTGAGTTAGGCGAGTGATCATAGTCATGGTCACATGAAGGAAGGGGCTTAGTCAAAGAAGAGATAGCGCTCGTTTGGCATGGAAATTGAACAACGCTCAGGAGAGGGCCCGCAGACCTCCTACAACCTACGTATTTGGGGAAAGGACCTATGTAAGTGGTTTTGGGGTCTAGAAGAGACCCAAAGAGTCGATCCGACTCAATATCTTGATTGATCCTTGACCAGGAGATAAGCATCCCCGAAGGGACAAGGGGGGGTCTGCATCAGAAATATAAAGGTAAATTCATTGAGAATCCTATTGAGGTGATAGACAGAACCTCTGTTCAGCAGAAAGATAAAGTTAAAGCCACTCAAAAACCTATTGAGGTTATCAACATCAACACTTCCCCTAGTAATCCCACTTTCAAAAGTTTGATCAGAAAACTCAGGGATGATTGGAAAGAAGTTTCTTGTTTGAAGGCAGAAAGTTTGACTAAGAGAAGAAAGAAGAAGGAGCTCATGGACATGTACAGTTAAACCCTTGATCTGGAAATGTTTTCAGAAAGAAGAGCCATGCCTCTCCATAGGAAACTTAAGACCATGTACAGGCAAAACAGAAGCTTTCAGTCCCAAAACTTAAAGCTCAAAGAAGAATTGCAACATTTCAAGGATGAATTGGCCTAGAGGAACTTGAATGTTCTGGTACAGGCTACAATAGAAAGAGATGAACCTGCAGTTAATAGGAGTACCCCTGCAAAGGAAAACGATGTTGCTGTGACAGAGGAAATTTCTACTCCAACAAGGAGGAGTGCTAGATTGATAAAGTAGATGGGGGAATTACAGATCCATTTTTGTGGGCGATCTCTTTTTGCAAGATTGAAATGATCAAGGAAGTATGATTTTTCCACTTATACAGGCATCTATAGGCTCCTAGTCCATCAACTAAGTTTTTTGTGTTTTTGAAGAATTGATTACATCTCACAGAAAAAAACTCAGAGATTCTGTAGCGCCATGGCGCTACAGAATCGTCTATACAGGATGTTCTGTAGTTGCGCTACCAAAGGTGCTACAAAATCTCCTAGACAAATACAACAATGGCGCTACGGAATCTGCAGAGATATTTCACAATGGCTCTACAGAATCTGTAGAGTATAGGAGTGGCACTACGAAAAGAGCAGATCTATTTTATGGGAGGCGCTACGGAATTTGCAGAGCTGTTACACAGGAAGCGCTACAAAATTTGCAAAGTTGTTTTACAAACAACACTACAGAATTGGCTACCAAATGCGCTACAAAATGGCACTATGAACTGGCCATTACAGTCAAAGGTTCGAATTCATGACTCCTTCCTGATTTTTGATGATGTGGAGAGAAGAAAGGATCACATGTGGCAGCTTGAAAGAAGCACACGAGCATGGAGGACACTTGGAACTAGAGAACAATGCGCCTAAGCTAGAAGACATGCCATTTAATTATTGTTAGAGTGGTTGCCAACATGGATCCTAAATTGTAGCAGTTTGTTAAGATCTGTTAATACATGTGTTAAAATTGTAGTTGTTTTGGAGAATCCTAGGATAGGAAGGCCAGCTCACACCTCTAGCTGTTGTATTTTCTCTTTTAATTATAAATACATCTTCTAAATGATTAGAGAGGTTCGAATGGTTGAGCAAGGCTCCATGATTGTAATATTTTGACTAAGTAAAGTTGTTCTCTGGTTATGTATTGGAATTGAGACATTTTGATTAATAGAAGTCAATTTCCTTTTATCATATTGTTGCATATTATAATGAAATACTCATGATTGGATGATCCATATGAGATGTTTTGGTTGTGTTATAACGAATGTTTGATTATAATGTTGCTATGAAGGTTTTTCAGTGTTCTTAAACTTTAAGTTCAAGAAGTTCTTGTGACTGATTTTTTCTTCTCTTGGCTGCTTGAAGACCTGATGTTAATAGCAGACCTTTCCACCTTCCTCACTAAGTCATCCTCTTATTCACCTTTACCCCAAACCACTAACTGAAGTTAATAAATACCTCATTGCTTATGCATGCTAGCCCAGATTTCTGAGTTAAAAAATTATTATTCTTAGTTTTGTCCATTTGACCTTTAATCACTCATTTACATTTACAAACCTTTTTTATGGGTACTGGGCTTATCCTCTTGCAATCTAAGGGTGATTCTCAGTGCTAACATTATTGGCGCCATTGTCGGGGAAAAAATTGAATACATTTCCCTGGGATTGAATGACAAAGCAATATTGATTCTAAAGGTGCATTAGAGATCAGTACATTGAAGATCGCAGCTTGCACCTGGAGACTCCATTGTTTTAGTTGTGGATCCTAAAGGAAGACACATGAGGTCTACTCCACATCTACCTCTAGAAACACATGAAGTTGACCCAAAGAAAATTATCAAGAAAGGAAAGGCTTCTCAAGAAGGCTTTTCAACTACTATACCGAGTACTTCTGGTCATTTACATGATTCTACTTTTTAAACTCCAGTAGCCATATCTAACCCTCCTTTTTTACCTTCTACTGAAGTTTCTAGAAGTTTGGATTTTGAAAATTTCCCTGTTGAATACTCATATTTTATCCCCCAAGTCAAAGAAGAAAGTTTTGAAACCCCTTTTTCTCCTTATGTTGTAAATTGGTTCAGACTTGAGAGTCTTGAAGATTTTCCTACTTTGGGATTTCCTACTCCTCCTCCTATCAAAGTTACTGGGACTAAAAGAGAGGAAACCTCTTTTCCATTGGACCCTGTACCATCTTCCCCCAAGACTCAAACTCTTCCCCTGAAAATTGAAACCTCTCCATCCAAGATTCCTCTTTCCCCAAAAATCCAAGTTGTATTTGCATCTGTCAAAACTCCATCTCCCACTTGTTCCCCTACAGTTTACAACCCAATGGCAGGTGATAATCTTCCTATAAATAGGATGGATGCCATAGTGGCTTCTAGGTATGTCTCTCTTATTTTACCTCAGCCTATGAATGTTCTCCTAGTTGGAGACTACCTTAACTGCATGCCCAATTTTACTCGGGAGGAAGACACAACTATAGAAGAACACCTTGCATCTTTCTATAGTTATGCAGATGATCTTAACATTGAAAATGAAGATGTATGGATGAGAGTATTTGTACAAAGCCTTGATGGTGAGGCTAGAAAATGGTTTAGGGGTTTGACTCCTGGATCTATTGTTGGGATTGAAGTTTTGGATGATGCCTTCTTGAGGCATTGGGGGGATAAAAAGGATTTCCTTTATTATATTACATAATTTGTATCACTTAAGAGGAAATAAGGGGAATATGTTTCTAACTTCTCAAAGAGATTCAATAAAATGTACAACAATATTCCCATTGAAATAAATCCTAGAGAAACCTATGCCAAGATTACCTATGCTAGTGCTTTTGACCCTGAGTTCTGCCTCCTGTTGAGAGAAAGACGATCTACCTCTTTAGCTCATATGCAAGATGCAACCTTAGAAGTAGAATCTAATATATTGGTAGTTGACAAACTTAGGGGAAATTCTGATAGAGATAGAAGGAAAGGTAGGGATGAACCTTCAACCTCAGAATCCCTTGTTGTCCACCCTCAAATTGATGAACTTACAAAATTGGTAAAATCACTTTCTGCTGAAATGAAGAAGTTGAAACTTGAAGGAAAACATAACTACAGAAACACACAGAATGATGACAATAGAGGTAATTTCAGAAGACCAAATAATTCCCTTCGGGTTCTCCAAAGAGATCCAAGAAATAGGGATAAGGATGATCAAAAAGTTCAAACCCCTCTCCAAAACAATGTTGTTGTTGATGAAGGAGAGGATGAAGAAACTGATCCTGAAATCCATTATATTGGTGACACCTCTTCATCTCCTCATTTGACCCAATATACATATGAAGAGACTCTCATGGATAGTCAATTAAATGAATTGAATAAAGGAGAAAAAACAAATGACAATCCTAATAGATACAACCTAAGGTCCAAAAAGAAAGAGGGAAAGACTGACACGTCTAATCAACCCACTAAAACATAAAATTTTGATAAGGCTATGACAACTAGTAGCAAAGGAAAATATGTGAAAAGCCCTCAAACATTGGTTAAGAGACATGCCCCAGAAGTTAAAGAGATTCTAAAATCCCCATCCTTCTTTAGCTTTGAAAATGAAATTCAAAAGATCAAAACCCCTGTACCTTTTTTGGAGCTGATTAAGAATGAGGAATTCAAAAGATACCTTTCTAAAATGCTACAGCCTAAGCCTTCTTATAATTCTACGGATTCAGTTAACCTTCAAGATGAAAAACCAATAGTCATCCTGGTACCTTTGGTAGAATATAGAGATCATTCTCCCCCTCCTTTCTATACATCATTAAACATTCATGATAAAGTGATGCACAACTGCTTGATGGACTCAGGGGTATCTCACAATCGCATGCCTAAAAAATTCATGGATGATCTTGGGTTGGAAATTACAAAAATGTACCATGACTTATACTCTTTTGACTCTAGGAAAGTGAAGTGTTTTGGGGTTATCAAAGATCTGGTTGTTACCTTGTTTCAGTTGCCAATGAAAAGTGTGGTCATGGATGTCATGGTGGTTGATGTCCCCTTAAGTTTGGGATTCTCTTGTCAAGATATTGGATAAAAAGACTAGGGGGAACTTTGCAGATGGGCCTTTCATATGCCACCATTCCTGTGTTTGGGGGAGAACATAGAAGGCTTTACAGGGAGGCTCAATTAGTCTACATCATCAGTGATGAAGAAAATCCCACCAACCACCCTATTTTTGCACTTGATATTGATTTAGGATCCAGTATATTAAAGTTCAATGATGATCCTCAACCTCCTATTGAAATCAAAAAACAGTCCATTACCTCTTGTGAAGAGGTTCTTCCTAATACCTCTGTTTGGAAGATGTTTTTTGATGGGGCTTCTTCTAAAGAAGGTGTTGGTGTTGGGGTAGTTTTTATTTCTCCTACTCAAGAGATCATTTCCTTATCCTACAAGCTTGAATTTGAAACTACAAACAATGTGGCAGAATATGAGGCTCTTGTTTTGGGTTTGAGGGCTACAAAAGACATGAGAATTGAAGAGTTAACAGTGTTTGGAGATGCTAAATTAATTGTTCATCAAATCAAAAACGTGTATCAAGCTAAACACCCCAGGTTAAGAACTTACAGAAATGAAGTTTGGGATCTTGTTGATAGTTTCTTCTTAGCTTTTAATATCTCATTTGTTCCAAGAGAGGATAACACTATGGCATATTCCTTGGTTGTTTCTACAAGTAATTTCAGAGTTCCTTTTCCCCCTAAACTCAAATATGGCGTGGAAGTGATGTATAGACCTTCTATACCTGACAATGTCAAACATTGGAAGGTCTTTGAGGATGATCTTGAGATAAAAAGAATTCTTGAGATTGTGGATGAGTTTTATGCCTTACATACTGATCAAGATCATGATACTGAAAAAATCCCTCATGTTGATGTTTTTTCTGAATAAAATTGCTAACCATCATATTGTTCAGTGGCCCAGTAACCATATTCCAAAAGGACTAATTCCTTTGGAGATATTGTTCGATAGAAATGATGTTGCTATAAAGGTTAAAGGTTTAACTGAAAATGCTGATGTGACTGAATGAAATTTAGGTACATAGGAGGATCCAAAATATGTTAAGTTGTCTAGAAGCTTGTCAAAGGAACAAAAGGCTGAATATGTTAAGATTTTATAAGAGTTTTTTTATGCGTTTTCCTGGAAATATGAAGATTTGAGAACATATGACACAAACATCATTGAACATAAGATCCCTTTGAAAGAGGATCCCAAGCCATTTAGGCAGAAACTCAGAAAGATAAATCCCATGCTGTTGCCTATTATGGAAAAGGAAGTAAAAAAAAAATTGGATTCCAAGATCATCATTCCTTTGAGATACTCTGAATGGGTGGTTAACTTAGTCCCAATGAGGAAGAAGAATGGGGAAATCAGACTATGTGTCGATTTCAGGAATTTGAATCGAAGCTCCAAGAAAGATAATTACCCTTACCAAACATAGAGCACATTTTGCAGAGGGTGACAGGTTCATCTAGGATGTCTATGATTGATGGATTTTATGGCTACAATCAGATCTTTGTCTTGCTTGAAGATAGAGAGAAGACAACCTTCACTACTCCTTGGGGCACATTCATGTATGCCAAGATTCCCTTCGGATTGATGAATGCAAGAGCAACCTTTCACCGAGCAATGGACATTGTCTTTATTGGGGAGAAGGACAAGTTTGTAGTCATCTATTTAGATGACATTACAGTGTTCTCACAATCTGATAAAGAACATTATCATCATTTGAAAAAGGTCTTCTTGAAGTGCAGAAAGTTTGGTCTCTCTCTCAATCCTAAAAAGTCTTTGTTTGTTATGAAAGAGGGAAAGTTATCGGGGCACATTGTATCGACAAAAGGGATAAGAATTGATTCAAGCAGAGTAGAAGCCATCCACACCTTATCTTTCCCTAGATCCAAGAAATAAGTTCAGTGTTTCTTAGGGAAAATCAATTTTCTAAGAAGGTTCATTTCAAATTTTGTTGAATTGCTGAAGTACATTACAACCATGCTTAGGAAAGGAAATGAGGTCAAATGGACTAATGAGTCTCGAGATTCTTTTGATCAAATAAAAAAGGATTTGAATGAAGCATCTGTGTTTATCAGCCCTGACTACTCCAAGTATTTTATGATATTTTCATTTGCTTCATTTGACACAATGGTTATTGTTTTATTGCAGAAAAATGCAGAAGGGTTAGAGCAGCCTATTTCCTTTTTCAGTAGGGCATTGAGGGATGAAGAAATGAAATATGATATCATGGGAAAGTAGGATTATGCTTTGGTCAAAGCCCTCGAGGCTTTCAGAGTATATGTTTTGCATTCAAAGATTGTTTCATATGTCCCTTCAGCCTCAGTGAAAGAGATACTTATCCAGCCTGACATAGATGGAAGGAGGAGAAAATGGATTGACAAAATTCTGGAATTTGACCTTGAAATAAATCCCACTAAATTGGTGAAAGGCTAAGGTTTAGCTAGGTTTCTAGCTGAATCAAATTGCAAAGATTTGGGGTTTAATTTCATGAATATAAACTCATGAAATCAGCAAGCTAAGTTGGCTGATAAAGGTTCTCATGTCAGCCCAAAGTTGGTAGAATGCACTTGGTATAAGGACATCATATATTTTCTACAGAATTTGCAGCCTCCTGATGGTTTGGAAAACAAAAAGGTAAGAGATTTGAAGCTTAAAGAAATCAGATATTGTCTTATTGACCAAGTTTTGTATTGGAAAGATCCTCTAGGAGTGATTTTGAGATGTCTAGATCAACAGGAGACCCAAAAGGCCATGACTGATTTTCATGACAGCTTATGTGGGGGGCATCACTTATGGAGAACCACAACCTATAAGAACCTCAGAGCTAGGTATTTCTGGCCTAGTCATTTTACTAATGCTTGTGCAAATATTAGAGCTTGTGTCAAATGCCAAAAGTTTTCTGGAAAGCAACAACTCATATCTTTTCCATTGAAGCCTGTGGTAGCTTAAGGACCTTTTCAGCAGTGGGGTCTCGACTTCATTGGGGAAATCCATCCCTCTTCAAGTGGTCAACATAGGTGGATTTTGACTGCCATTGATTATTTCACCAAGTGGATAGAAGCCATTCCTACAAGGAATTCCTCCCACAAGGTAATCATTAGTTTTCTTGAGGATATCATGTCAAAATTTGGTTGTCCAAGAAAAATTGTTACTGATAATGTTGCATCCTTCAAGGCTGGACCATTGATCGAGTTCTATGAACAATATGGGATTAAATTAGTTCATTCTACTCCTTAATACCCCCAAGGAAATGGTTTGTCAGAATCCTCTAACAAGAGCCTTATAAAGATCATCAAGAGATTGTTAGAAGACAACAAGAAAGAATGGGACTCAAAGCTGAAATTTGTTTTGTGGGTTGATAGAGTTACAACAAAGAAGTCACTTGGTGTCTCTCCTTTTCAGCTAGGATATGGGGTTGAGGCTATCTTTCCTACTCAACTTGCCTTTCTCGTGGAAAAATTCCTCCAGGACTACCAAGAAGAACCTGATGATATGGTCAGAAGGATACAACGGCTGGTAGAAGTGCAACAGACTAGGGAGCAACTACTGGACAAAGCACATGACCATCAGTAGAATATCAAGCAAGCCTTTGACAAGAAGGTAAGTAAAGAAGATTTCCAGCTGGGAGATGTAATGCTCAAGTGGGATGCACCCAAGCAAGACAAAGGAAAACATGGTAAATTTGAAGCCTTGTGGATTGGTCCCGTCAAGATTTCTGAGTTATTTTCAGATAACACTTATAAGTTGCAGAATTTGGAGGATTCTGAAGTTTTTGGTGGCCCTGTCAATGGGAACTTTTTGAAAAAATATTTTACTTAAGCCATGAGTGTCTTTCCATTCATTGTAAATATCATTTTTTGTTTTATTTTTGTTGAATAAGTGACCCCATATCCCTAGGATAAGACACTGAAGCTGCTTGTTCCTGGCATCTCATAGGGAGCATGCCATCCCCTATGGAGCCAATGTTATCACGTGAAGTTGTCATGGGTCTTTTGTCCCTTAGGTTTTAATTTTTATCCTTTAGTCTTTAGCTTTGATTTATTTTTCTCTTTGTGATTTTCTTAGGTTAGTCTAAACAAATAAAGACTTGGGTTTTTGCTCACCTTTTTGGCCCATACATATGATTTTAGCCTAGGTTCATTTTTTGGTTTATGTCTTTGATTCATCTTTTGACTTGACACCAAGCATTATTGATCCTAACGACTTGATAAGTCACTCCATCCAATCATGCTCTTTATCCTTTCCATGATTTCCTTGTGTCCATTAAGGGGGTCAATTCAACTTTGAAAAAGGTGCTGCCAACTCACTAGGGATTTCTGTAGCACACCTTTGTCCTATGCTCCTTTACCATAATTTGCCATCATCAACTGATGTCATGTTTTCCATTGTTTTTAGCGCCCTTGTCTTCAAAAGGAATATTGAGATTTGATCATTTATGATATTGCTAACTATTTATCAATTTGAAATTTTCCTCCTAAGCTCGAAGCTGTTGAAATCACTAGTTTAGAAAAAGATGCAGATTGCGCTACGGGATCAACAGTTAGAGATAAATTGAAGGATGAGGTGGATGTAATAGTTCCATAGCTTGCTGTCGATTTTTCATCATCATCCATAACCTCCAGGTATTTCGAGTGCCTTTTTCAGCTGCATGGGAAAGTGTTAAGATACCCCTACCTTATATTTTGGTAACGCATGGCACTGAAGGTTGCATCTTCTCTCACCCATTTGCATCTATATCTCTTCTTCCAAAAACTCCATAGCCATTTGTCAACTGAATTTTTCCTATACTAAGGTCAAGCCATTTTACTTCAGAATATTGAATGCCCATTCATTCACTTGGCTCTTGTGTCCACACTGCACTACATAAATTGTTGCCAAAACTACGCTACAGATACCCTGTCCCAGTGCTGCATTTTCCTTGGATTTATCAGTGCTATATTCTGTATTCACAAGATCCATTCATTAGCCTCCCTTATTCACTGTGTCATCCTATGTTTTTATCTCAAATTTTGATGGCAATGAGGAGGATAGCAACCCCTAGCTTTTAAATCTTTGATGACCATTGTATGGTGGCATAAAACTGAATAGTCCGTCCCTACATACCTTTCCTCGAAGTTTATTTCTCTCATTTTTAAAATAAAAACCATCAAACCAGTCTATTGTTAATTCAAAAGTGAGTTGGAGGAAAATCCTCGAAAGAGTAACCATTAGTCACTCTCAAATCTCATAGATATTTTCCTTTGTTTGGTTCTTTTACCCCTCATAGCATTACAACCTTTGATCCCATGTTTATATCGATGGATACACCTCAAAGGAAGAAGTATCACAAGGGAGGGAGTGTGTTCAGGACTGAACCTTCCGACATGCACCTGTTTGATGTTGAGCCTATGGTCAGGGAGGTTTTCCAAAGGATTGGCTTCCTCTCTTTTTGTCAAAACATGTAGAGGGGACACCCTATAGTAGAAAGGTAGTTTTCATTACACTTTGATGGAATTGAGACCTAGGTGAGAAACCTTGAGTTTGAGGTATCTGAGGCCTCTATTGTGGGCGCCACTAAGATACCCAACACTGGTGAGAGGTGGTTCAAATCCATGATTCTCAATGTTTCCTTTTCCAAGGACTTCCTCAAGCCAGACTATTAGAAAGACAATTTGCCCAAGGGAGTGCCTAGGAGCCACCTAGGTGAAGGCTTTGATAAAATGTTGAAGATCATCCAGAGATATTTTACATGTGACGGAAGATTTAACATGATATACCAGTATCATATAAGACTCTTTCTACATTTCAATGGTAAGGATTCAATGAATATCCCTTTTTATCTATTAAGGAGTATGGGAAAGATGTATGATAGAGTCCAATCCAAGTCCAAGGTTGTGGACACTAGTGACTTCCACTCTAGGTTGATCAAGATGTTGGTGATGGAAGAGTTGAAGAAAAGGAACATTTCATGGGAACAATTCATTGTCTCTACCCATATGCAGCTAGATATAGCCTCTACCCCTCAATCTAGGATGCAGATCCCTTTTCCATCTAGTAGTGTTTCCCTAGCAAGAACGAGCAGGAAGAGAAAAATCAAACCCACTACTCAAGATAAAGAAACCCCTAAGGAAATGGAAGAAGAAGAGAGGGAAGTTCGTCACTCCCTACAGAGAGATTTTTCACCTCCTCTTGCACCTAAATTGGAAGAAGTCCCTTCATCCACTAAAACCACAACCAAGAGGGGGAGGAAGTTTCATTTCCCTTCACCTGCTCTAGCAGTTAAGATCAGAGTCAAGAAGCCTTTTACTAGATCATCATCCCACAAGGAAGTTGTTGAAGCAGAAGTATTACCCAAGGTTTCAAATCCAAGGAAAGAGAAAGATAAAGGTAAATTCATTGAGAAACCTATTGAGGTGATAGACATAGCCTATGTTCAACAAAAAGATAAAGTTAAAGCCACTCAGAAAACTATTGAGGTTATCAATATCAACACTCCGCCTAGTAATCCCACTTTCAAAAGATTGATCAGATAACTCAGGGATGATAGGAAAGAAGTTGCTCGTTTGAAGGTAGAAAGTTTGACTGAGAGAAGAAATATGAAAGAGCTCATGGACATGTACAGTGAAACTCTTTATCTGGCAAGGTTTTCAGCAAGAAGAGCCCTGCCTCTCCACAGGCAACTTAAGACCCTGTACAGGCAAAAACTAAGCTTTTAGTCCCAAAACAAAAAGCTCAAAGAAGAATTGCAGCATTTCAAGGATGAATCGGCCCAGAGGAACTTAAATGTTTTGGTACAAGCTGCAATAGAAAGAGATGAACCTGCAGTTAAGAGGAGTACCCCTGCAATGGAAAAAGATGTTGCTATGACAGAGGGAAGTTCTCCTCCAATAAGGAGGAGTGCTAGATTGATGAAGTAGATGGCGGAATGATAGATCCATTTTCGTGGGTGATCTCTTTTTGCAAGTTTGAAATGATCAAGTATGATTTTTCCACCCATATAGGCATATACAGGATCCTAGTCCATCAACTAAGTTTTGTGTGTTTTTGAAGAATTGATTACATCACACAGAAAAAACCAGAGATTCTGTAGCGCCATGACGCTACAAAATCATCTATACATGATGTTCTACAGTTGCACTACCAAAGGCGCTATGAAATCTCCTAGCCAAATAAAACAATGGCGCTACGGAATCTGTAGAGATATTTCACAATGGCGCTACAGAATTTGCAGAGCTGTTATACAGGAGTGGTGCTATGGAAAGAGGAGAGATATTTTATGGGAGGCGCTACAGAATCTACAAAGTTGTTACACAGGAAGTGCTACAGAATCTACAGAGTTGTTTTACAAAGGGAACTACAGAATTGGCTACCAAATGCACTATAGAATGGCGCTACGAACTGGCCATTACAGTCAAAGGTTTGAATTCATGACTCCTTCCTTATTTTTGATGATGTGGAGAGAAGCAAAGATCACAGGTGGCAGCTTGGAAGCAGCATACAAGCTTGGAGGACACTTGGCACTAGAGAAGAATGCGCCTAAGCTAGAAGACATGTCATTTAATTCTTGTTAGAGTGGTTGCCAACATGGTTCCTAAATTGTAGCAATTTGTTAAGATCTGTTAGTACAGGTGTTAGAATTGTAGTTGTTTTGGAGAATCCTAGGACAGGAAGGCCAACTCGCACCTCTAGGTGTTTCCTTTTCTCTTTTGATTATAAATACATCTAAATGATTAGAGAGGTTCAAATGGTTGAGAAAGGCTCCTTGATTGTAATATTTTGACTAAGTAAAGTTGTTCTCTGGTTATGTATTGGACTTGAGACATTTTGATTAATAGAAATCAGTTTCCTTTTATCATATTGTTGCCTATTATACTGAAATACTCATTATTGGATGATCCATATGAGATGTTGTGGTTGTGTTATAATGAATGTTTGATGATAATGTTTCTATGAATGTTTTTCAGTGTTCTTAAAATTTAAGTTTAAGAAGTTCTTGTGACTAAGTTTTTCTTCTCTTAGTTGCTTGAAGACCTGATGTTAATAGCAAACCTTTCCACCCTCCTCACTAAGTCTTCTTCCTATTCAGTTTTACCCCAAACCATTGACTGAAATTAATCGAGACCTCATTTTCTTATGCATGCTAGCCCATATTTCTGAGTTAAAACATTGTTATTATGAATTTTGTCCATTTGACCTTTAATCACTCATTTACATTTACACACCTTTTTGATGGGTATTGGGCTTATCCTCTTGTAATCTAAGGGTGATTCTCAGTGCTAACATTATTGGTGCCATTGTCGGGGAACAAATTGAAGACATTTCCCTGGGATTGAATGACAAAGCAATACTGATTTTGAAGGTGCATTAGAAATCAGTACATTGAAGATTGCAGCTTTCACCTGGCAACTCCACTGTTTCAGTTGTGGCTCATAAAGGAAGACACACGAGGTCTACTCCACATCTACCTCTAGCAACACCTGAAGTTGACCCAGAGAAAATTATCAAGAAAGGAAAGGATTATCAGGAAGGATTTTTAGCTACTATACCAGGTACTTCTGGTCATTTACATGATTCTACTTTTAAAACTCCAGTAGCCATATCTAACCGTCCTTTTTTACCTTCTACTAAAGTTTCTAGAAGTTTGGATTTTGAAAATTTCCTTGTTGAATACTCATATTTTATCCCCCAAGTCAAAGAAGAAAGTTTTGAAACCTTTGTTTCTCATGATGTTGTAAATTGGTTCAGATTTGAGAGTCTTGAAGATTTTCCTACTTTGGACTTTTCTACTCCTCCTCCTATCAAAGTTGTTGAGACTAAAAGAGAGGAAAAATATTTTCCATTGGACCCTATACCATCTTCCCCCAAGACTCCATAGCCATTTTCCAACTGAATTTTTTCTATACTAAGGGCAAGCCATTTTACTTCAGAATCTTGAATGACCATTCATTCACTTGGATCTTGTGTCCATAATGCGCTACATAAATCGCTTCCAAAACTACGTTACGGATCCCCTATCCCAGTGCTGCATTTTCCTTGGATTTATCAGTGCCATCTTCTGTATTCACAAGATCCATGCATTATCCTCCCTTATTCACGGTGTCATCCTACATTTTTATATCAAAGTCTGCTGGCAGTGAGGAGGATAGCAACCCCTACCTTTTAAAGCTTTGATGACCATTGTATGGTGGCATAAAAATGAACAATGTGTACCTGCATACCTTTCCTCGGAGTTTCTTTCTCTCATTTTTAAAAGAAAAACCATTAGACTAGACTATTGTTAATTCAAAACTGCGTTGGAGGAAAATCCTTGAAAGAGTAAGCATTAGTCATTGTCAAATCTCATAGATATTTTCTTATGTTTGGTTCTTTTACCCCTCATAGCATTACAGCCTTTGATCCCCTGTTTATATCCATGGATACACCTCAAAGGAAGAAGTCTCACAAGGGAGGGAGTGTGGTCAGGACTGAACCTTCTGACATGCTCCTGTTTGATGTTGAGCATATGGTCAAGGAGGATTGAACCTTCTGACATGCACCTGTTTGATGTTGAGCCTATGGCCAGGGACATTTTCCAAAGGGTTGGATGCCTCTCTTTTTGTCAAAACATGTAGAGGGTACACCATGATGTAGCAAGGCATTTTGCATTACACTTTGATGGCATTAAGACCAAGGTGGGAAACCTTGAGTTTGAGGTATCTAAGCCCTCTATTGAAACAACCACTGAGATACCCAATACTAGTGAAAGGTGGTTCAAATCCATGATCCTTAATGTTGCCTTTTCCAAGGACTTCCTCAATCTAGGCTATCAAAAAGACAATTCGTGTAAGGGAGTGCCTAAGAGCCACCTAGTTAAAGGCTTTGGTATAATGTTGAAGATGATCCAAAGATATTTTACATGTGAGGGAAGATTTAACATGATATACCAATATCATATAAGACTCTTGCTACATTTCACTGGTAAGGATTCAATGAATATCCCTTTTTATCTATTGAGGAGTATGGGAAATATGTATGATAGAGTCCAAGCCAAGTCCAAAGATGTGGACACTAGTGTCTTCCACTCTGGGTTGATAAGGATGTTGGTTATGGAAGAGTTGAAGAAAAGGAACATTTCTTGGGAACAGTTCATTGTCTTTGCCCATATGCAGCTAGATATATCCTCTACCCCTCAATCTAGGATGCAGAGCCCTTTTTCATCTAGTAGTGTTTCCCCAACAAGAACAAGTAGGAATAGAAAAAGCAAACCCACTACTCAAGACAAAGAAACCCCTAAGGAAATGGAAGAAGAAGAGAGGGAGGTTCACTTCCCCACAGAGAGATTTTTCGCCTCCTCCTACACCTAAATTGGAAGAAGTCCCTTCATCTACCAAAACCACATCCAAGAGGGGGAGGAAGTTGCATTTCCCTTCACCTGCTCCAGTAGTTAAGATCGGAGTCAGGAATCCTTTTACTAGATCATCAGCCCACAAGGAAGTTGTTGAAGCAGAAGTCTTACCCAAGGTTTCAGATCCAAGGAAAGAGAAAGATAAAGGTCAATTCATTGAGAAGCCTATTAAGGTGATAGACAAAGCCTTTATTCAGCTGAAAGATAAAGGTAAAGCCACTGAGAAACCTATTGAGGTTATCAACATCAACACTCCCCCTAGTAATCCCACTTTCAAAAGATTGATCAGAAAACTCAGGGATGTTAGGAAACAAGTTGTTCATTTGAAGGAAGAAAGTTTGTCTGAGAGAAGAAAGATGAAGAAGCTCATGGACATGTATAGTGAAACCCTTGATCTGACAAGGTTTTCAGCACGAATAACCTTGCCTCTCCATAGGAAAATTAAGACCATGTACAGGAAAAACAGAATCTTTCAGTCCCAAAATAGAAATCTCAAAGAAGAATTGCAGCATTTCAAGGATGAACTGGCCCATAGGAACTTAAATGTTCCGGTACAAGCTGCAATAGAAAGAGATGAACCTGCAGTTAAGAGGAGTACCCCTACAAAGGAAAAATATGTTGCTATGACATAGGGAAGTTCTCCTCCAACAAGGAGGAGTGCTAGATTGATGAAGTAGATGGGGGAATGACAGATCCATTTTTGTGGGTGATCTCTTTTCGCAAGTTTGAAATGATCAAGGAAGTATGATTTTTCCACCTATACATGCATCTACAGGCTCCTAGTCCATCAGCTAAGTTTTTTGTGTTTTTGAAGAATTGATTACATCACATAGAAAAAACACAGAGATTATGTAGCACCATGGCGCTACAGAATCGTCTATACAGGATGTTATGCAGTTGCGCTACCAAAGGTGCAACGAAATTTCA
The DNA here is from genome assembly GCA_032191745.1 of Picea mariana. Lineage (NCBI taxonomy): Eukaryota > Viridiplantae > Streptophyta > Pinopsida > Pinales > Pinaceae > Picea > Picea mariana. The sequence goes on along the minus strand of JASDQU010107028.1, from coordinate 42,033 downwards.
TAGACAAATACAACAATGGCGCTACGGAATCTACAGAGCTATTTCATAATGGCGCTACAGAATCTGTAGAGATGTTATACAGAAGTGGCTCTACGGAAAGAGTGTTGAAATAATGTAACTGCGAAGAGCATTCTTATTATTATTGGATTAAATCCCCATTGCGGATTAATCATGTCATTATTATTATTATTGTTATTGGATTAATCCCCATTGTGGATTAATCATGTCGGTAATTGTATAAGGACCAAATCCCCTTTTGTGGATTGGTCATCGG
>JASDQU010107027.1:97033-108377 GCA_032191745.1 Picea mariana | reverse complement strand
TTCCTAGGCTACAACCCTTCATTTGTTTGAATGTTTCACTATGATTAAAGAAAGAAGGCATGAGGAATGACTTTATACTTCACTGTGCAAAATAAATTGTAAATATCACATGCATACTAAATCCTCAAATATCAACATAATGATTGTAACCATTGTTGTAACTGATCGATTCATCGTCGTTGAGGTTTTTAGTGAGATAGCAAGTTTTTTATGAATGTCATGATTCTATGGAGATATAATGTAGGAATTCGAACATGTAAGCATTAAATTTTGGTTCATTTGAGGTTCATTGTAATTGTAGAGATGTTAGTGGAATATGAGATATAAAGTAGATCGCTATTTGAATATTTTATCTTTGGTTCAGCTTGATGAGTGTCTTACTAGGCTACAACCCCTCATGTATTTGAATGTTTCCTTATGATTAACAAAAGAAGGCATTCATCCTGATTTTAAACATCATTGCCTACAAGTACTTGTAAAGATCACATGCATACTAAATCCTCAAATATAAACATAATGATTTAACCATTTTTGTAACCAACCAATTCATCGTGGTTAAGGTTTTCAGTGAGCTAGCATGTTTTTTGTGATTTCCATGCTTCTGTAGAGATATAAGGTAGGAATTTGAATGTATGTAAGAATTGAATTTTGGTTCATTTGAGTTTCATTTTAATTGTAAATATGTAAGTGAAATCTGAGAGAGAAATTACCAATCCTTCCAAACTTTAGAGACCACATTGTAAACATACAAATACCTTAGAATCCCTCTCCTTTATTCTCTATTGAGAAGAAATCTCAACACATATTCTAAGGTAGACAACAAATAAAAGATTTCATAACTCATTTCTAACGAGGGATCAAAGAATCCATTTAGCTAATAAAATTTTAGGAAACCAACACCTCCTTTCTCCTAACACCTTCAAATATATATTGTGGTAATTACAACCTCCTTTTTCAAAACAATTTAAAATTACATTGATTTTGAGTCTAAAAAGAATCTAGGATTTCTCATCTTTAACTAAATATTTAAAGATTCATTAGAGGATAAAACTTCCCCTTTTAGTGTGATATCAATAAGTTCAGGTCCTCCTTCTCCTCTTTGATCGGAAAGTGTAATACCTTCCCTGCAATGTTTGAACTCACTTTTTTGTAAATTAAAACTTTATCTACTTCACACCATAATTTTACATAATTTTACATTATAATGATTAAAAATTTATTTTTTAATTAATTAATTAATTTTTTATATTAATTTTTTTTTTTTTACATTTCAATTTATAAATATTATATATTATAATAAGACTTTGTTTCATTGTTCTACTTTTTATCTTGTTGTTTAAATAGTATTTTTGAATTTAAAAATGGATTTAGTTTGATGAAAAATATTCTAGCACTTGGATTATACACAATATAGAATTAACCACTGGAATATGTAGATCTAACAATTTGTCATTAAATTCTAGTAAAAATTAAACAGAAAATATCACTAAAAAAATAAGTAGAACAATTAGACTACAACTTATACTACAATAATAATCTTATATTATAATAATGATAATGTAAAAAAAATTAAACTTATAAAAAAACAACAACAACAATAATAATAATAAACAAATTTATCGATGCATTTTAATTAATATTTAAGTATTTTCTATTCAAACCTACTCATTATCTTAAAACAAGTATTTGTTATTAAATTTTAGAGCCCCCCATTTAATTAGTATTTAAATTATTTACTACTAAATTTTAGAAACCCCTTAATTGACTTAAAATAAGTATTTTTTATTGAATTTCATAAACCCTCCCTAATTGACTTAAAATATTGTAAAGCTTTTATTTTTTTTAAAAAACCTTTATTAATCTAAATAAATTAGTTTCTTCTTTTTTTTTTAAATAAAAAAGAGATCCTTGTATTATAGCTTCATGAGTGTACATCTGTGTACCATTTGGTAGCCACCTGTTCCGCCACATAAGGGAAACCAGAACAGGTGGCTCCAAACGATGGTGTGACCATAGTTGCAGAGTTTCAATTCACAAAAATTGGAGCAGAAACTGAGAGTTTTAGCAGGAAATTATTTCCCTGTAACTAGCCTAGGGCAAACTTATTCCAAAGTCACCATTTCTATGGTGATTACAAAACTGTAAAAAAGAGTGGAAATAAAATCACAATTCATGCTGAAAATGAGAATAGACAGGGGTGGGCCGCGTCAAGCTTTTGGGAAAACTAGACATCCATAGACTGTGTAGGATGGGATGTACTTCTTCTTGCAGGTAGGGAACTGAGCTTGAGAGAGGGCGTGTGAGAGTGCTTCAAACAACAGAACTAAATTCTAATGAATGGTTCTCTAGCCGTGCTCCTGCTCGTCTTGCCTCTGTCAGATGTCAAAGAGAAGCTCAAAGTGCTTCGGTGCAAGATGAAACTTGTGGTGTGAGTCGTCGACAATACCATCATTTCATTCTTTAAATTCGATCTTGCCTGTGTCTTCAGCACCATCTTTTCCTTTGTCAGCACCGTCATTTCCTTTGTCAGCATCGTCATTGCCTCCATTCGCACCAGCCTTGCCTGTATCCCCATCTTTTAATAATTGCCAACTTGGGGGGATCTCCTCCTCCACAATGCATCCCCCTTCCCACCAGCATGGCTGAAAGTCTCAGGAGGTGGAGGGGTTGAGAGTCTCGGGGGACTTATGCAAATGGAAAAAGCTCGGGCCAAGCTGAGAAGGTAGCTCAACTTCTTCCACCTTCCTACCCGAATGCTAAGGTGATGAAGGTGCTTCCTCCTTAACTTTGTTGGGTAGAGCTGAAGCGAGCTGGGATGGATGAGGACAAAGCTCAGTCGGGGATGGGGTTTCAGATTTGGGAATGCGTAAAGGAAGCAGAGCTTGAGTTTGGGTAGAGGTGGGTATTTTTTCCTCTTTTGGAATACACATGGTGGATTTTTCTTTACTACAGGGTCTGTGGGGTTGGCTGAAATGAGCTATCAAGGCTCTCTGAGAAGCTATGAGCTGATTATCCTGAGTGTAGGAATTTTTGTTCTTGGTGGAACGCCTTGGCTTTGCCTTGTCTCGGGGCATGGTGGGAATCAGGGAGTGAGAGCAATACTGGTCAAAGGAAGTGTGCAGGTCACTCAGGAGGTGAGCAAAAAGGCTAGGAGGGCCAAGAAGCACAAAGCATAGATGAAAGTTATCAAACATATGGAAATAATAGTCATCTTGGTTATTTTTTAAGCCGATGAGTGCCATTAAAGTCCCTCCCATCTCCATTGAAGGCTGACGGGACTGGTATAAGCCTCTATACGATTGGCCTGGCTGGAGAACTCCTCCATGGGTGTCCACAGGCGCACTGAATTAATATCCCCTATGGTGTATTCCATATGGAATTAATATCATTGGGGGTGGTGGCTTGGAGTAATAACTATCCTCGCCAGCTGCTCTTGCCACATGTCTCCCCTCTCTCGCCACTTGTCACCCCATGCGGGTGAGGTTAGTCTCTTTGAGCCAGTTCCTGGTATTGGGTCCAAATTTTTGAGCTCTGGGACTATCCATGTATCGTGAGGGTGATTTGTCAAGTGAGGTCGACCCTAGCATTAGCAAGTTTATCGACCACTTTGTTTTCATCTCGCTTCATGTGAGAGGTGATGATATTTAGAGAGTGTCTTAGTATGGCTTGAAATATTTAAAGAGGGCTCAATAGGCGCCAACTTGGGGTGATTTTTTCCATATTTCTGCCATTGATGACTTTGGAAGCTAGCTCAATTATAAACTTTGAGTCTCCCTCGATGATGAGACAGGCAAGACTATGGTGTAGGGCTAGCTTTACTCCTCTGATCATAACCCAAATCTCTGCCAAATTGTTGGGATCATATCCCAGGTTTTCTGTAGTTATGTTGTGTATTATACCAAGGCTGTCCCTTACTACTGCACCTGCCCCGGAGGGGCACAAATTTCCTTTTGAGGCTTGATCGAAGTTGATTTTGTGGGGGACCATATTGAGGGACTGGTTAGGAGGGAAGAGGGGGGAGGAGGGTGGTGTGAAAAGGTTGAAGAGAGCTTGAGGCCCCAAGAGTTAAGAATTAGGAGTTTTGTCGGGTCAGAGGGATGGCCATCTTTAGTCCAAGGTTGGAGCAGGAGGGTCTCTTAAAGGTTCAGGAGGATGGTGAACCAAAGGAAGTTGGGGGTGGAGGGTTTTGAGTGAAAGATTCGCCTATTATGTTCTTTCCAAAGTTGCTAGAATATGAAGCCTGGTAGGAGTTGCGAGATTCTGTTGAGAATTTTGCATTTGTAGGGTCTTGGACCCCAATTTCTGATTGTATTTGTGATGCTACTCTGATCTCGATTAGTTCTCTGTAGATATCGAATGACATGATCCCAAATATCAACACTAATGGCACAGCTATTGAGAAGGTGTTCCATGGTCTCCTCATTATTATTACATAGAAATTAGATCGAGGGGCCAATAAAACCTCTGTTTCTGAGATTATCCCAGGTTAGGATCTTGTTCTGTAAGAGGAGCCAGAGGAAAGTGGAAATTTTTGGCCAAAATTTTGACTTCCAGACCACAGTCTAGATGCGATCCTTTGGTATGGATTGCAAACTCTCATATAGAGCGTATCCTTCTTTGAGAGTTAAGTTTTCACTGGGTGAGTGCCCCCATCTGATTATGTATGGGTCATTGCTGACTCAAATTCTTCTAGGAGCGAGCGCCTGAGTTCAGTTCTGCACGTTGCAGTCATCTGTTAACTGAAGGTTCTGAGGCGTGGACTTCCAGGTTCTCCAGGAATGATTGTTTGGATTGTTTACCCACATGTCAACTACTTTAGTTGTGGTGAAATTTTGTATGTGGTTTTCATAGTGTTGCAATGTTTTATCTGATTGAAGGGGTGGAAACTCTTGCTATGCATTAGTCCAGAACTTGGGATTTTGACCATTGTTGATTTCCTAGAAGGCATGCTCCTGGATTAGTGGTATGTTCCTCCAGGCTGCATTCCAAATGTTGGAGCCCTGAGTTTTTTGTTACATTCAGATCCAGTGTGATTGTTGTATGTCTAGTGCATATTTGTATTTCCAAAGCTGGGGCCATATTTCTGTAGTATTTTTTATCCATCTCCACCAGATCTTTTCCCCCATAGTGTTATTGAACTTGCCAGGGTGATTGAGGCCAAGACCCCCCGAGGCTTTGGGTTTGCAGACTTTTTCCCAGCTGACTAGAGCCCATTTCTTGTGTGGGTTGTGGCCATTCCAGAGGAAATTTCTCTTAAGATTCCATATTTTCTTTATGACTGATTGGGGGGCCGCAAGCATAGAGAAAAGATAAGTGGGTATGTCTTGGAGAACTAATTTGAGGAGAGTGATTCTAGCTGAAAGATTGAGAGATCGAAAGGTCCAGCTCTTGAGATGATTGGAGATGGAGAGAAGGAGAGAGTCCCAAGAAATATTTCGGGCTGCCGAGTTAGACAAGGGGAGGCCTAGGTATTGAGTTGGTAGGGAGCAGACCAATATGTAGAGTATTTGAGAAACATGTTGTTGGACGGCTTTGGATGTTTTGAAGAAGAAAAACTACGATTTTGCAAGGTTGAAGGAGGTGCCAGATTGAGCTTGTTGTCTTCTTGCACCGTGGGGGGTGTTCATGAGCGTGGTGTCTTGTACAAATTGGGTATGGGAGGCTATGAGATGTAATCCATGAAGGGGGAGGCCTTGAAGAGAGCCATTTTCTACTGAGGTTTTTATGTAACGTCCCAGACCCTCTGCCATTATTACAAAGAGAAAAAGGGAGAGAGGTTCTCCTTTCATTATTCCTCAGGAGGGGGAGAAGGGTTGGGAGGGGAATCCATTGACAAGGATTGAAAAGAAGGTGGAGGAGATGAGATTTAACATCTAGTCAGTCCAGTTGGGGTAGAAGCCAAAAGTGGTAAGGTCTTCTTTAATATAGTGCCAGCTTAATTTGTCAAAGGCCTTGGATAGGTCAAGCTTAAGGAGCATACTTGGCTTACGTGTGCTTTTGAGTGAGTTGATGATCTCATGAACCAAAATGACCCTGTCAATTATTTGTCTTCCTTCAACATAGCTTGACTGCTCCTTAGAGATGATGAAAGGGAGGATTGGCTTAAGTCTGAGAGCTATTACTTTTGAGATAATTTTGTAGATCACATTGTAGAGTGCTATGGGTCTGAAATTTTTTGGATTGGTGACCCTTTCTTCTTTAGGTATCAGGGTGAGGAAGGTGGCATTAAGGTCTGGGAGGACTTTGCCCGAGCTACATGATTCCTCCACCAATTTCCAGACTTCCTCTCTTATCATGGGCCAGCAGGAGTGAAAGAAGTTCATTGTGAAGCCATCCGGCCCCGGAGCCTTGCTTATGGGTAACTCCTGTATAGCCATATCCACTTTAGCTTGACTAATGGGGGTCATGAGGGCTTCATTTTTCTCTGAAGTGATGAGTGTTGGGATGTTGGATGTCACTCACCGAATAGCCTCAACTCAATTCACCGGTGCTTCTGAGAGGAGATACTGATAATAATTAGTGAGCTCTTGGGTGATGTCCTAGTGAGTGAGCAGGGTGTTGCCCTGGGCATTTTCTAGCTTGGTTATGTGATTGATGAAGCGCCTATGGATCATCGCACGGTGGAAGAATTTAGTGTTTCCCCCCCCCTCTTTTAGCCATTGAATTCTGGATTTTTGCCTCCAAAGAATTTCTTCCTGATTTAATCTCTCGTCCAATTGTTGTCTGATTTGTTGCTCCTCCTACTATTGATTCGGGGTGAGTCTAGATTTTATGGTCGTTTGTTGAAGCGATTCAAGTTTTTGTTCCAGGAGTTTTCTTTCATGAAAAATATTTCCAAAGACTTCTTTGTTCCACTTCCGCACTTGTTGCTTGAAGTGTTTAGGATTTTGCTGGAAGCAGTAAATCTTGGTTCCCTGCTGGATCTCAGTTGTGTCCCACCAATGCTGTGTGAAGATCTGGAAGTTTGGATGTGAAAGCCAGAACTTTTCGAATCTGAAGGGTTTGAGCTTGGGGGAGGCCGTCGTGTAAACCCATAGTTGTACAGGCCAATGATCAGAGCCCGATTTAGGCAGGATTGTGGACTTGATTAGTGGGCCTTCCAAGATAAGGGTCTCTGAAAGAAGAAAGCGTTCGAGCCTGCAGGTGATTTGTTGGGGTCCTGTTCGCTTGTTCATCTAGGTGAATATTCCATTACCATTTTCAATGTCTACGAGTTTGTGAAGATTCAGAAGATCCTGAAATTTTTCGTTGTCCTATTCCAGTATTTTATTCCCACCCCTTTTTTCCTCCAAAGTGAGGATCATGTTGAAGTCTCCACCCAATATCCATCTCTAGTTTCTGGCGATGGAGCTGAGGTAAGCTAGGTTCTGGAGGAAGAGTTATTTTTCCTGGATATTTTGCGGTCCATATGCATTGGTGATCCATCCATTTTGATCTGAGCCAATTGCTCGATAATGCACTATGAGGGTGCTCTGTGTTGAGAGGAATTGCTTGATAATGATCGATTTGGGGTTCCAAAGAATTTCCAAGCCACCAACCGCGCCTTTCAAGTCTGTGTGATAAGAGTTGTAGTTGCGCCAACATCTTCTGAAGATTTCTTCTGCAGTCTGACCTGCACCATTTTATCTCTCGTAGTTGGTGTATATAAAATATCCTCTTAGACCTTGCTCTTGGTGGTGGTTCTGTTTCTCGATATGGACCTAGAATTGCTCGTACTGAGTATGTATGGAACTGCTCCAGGTGTTGCTTCAATAGAGACTGTTGCTAGCCTTGGAGCCAGAAGGATTGATTCATGTTTGTTTAGTGCAATGACCTATTTCTACCAAGAACGTTTCCTGCTAACTACCCTACATATTGATGGCTAACTTACTTGAACTTAGATATTGGAAGCGAGGGATTTTGACACTTTGAACTGGTGGACTATTTACCTTTTGTTTCTTGGATGAGAAGGATATCTGGGTATTTTGATTTAATGCAGTTGTGGAGGATCCTTTGATTGGATCTTCCATTGAGGCCCCTGATGTTCGAAGTGATGGATTTCATGATTTAACAGTTGGGTTGGTGGGAGAAGGAGCTCTTTGAGATTTTTTATATCTGTCTTGAGTTAATCATATAGTTCCCAGCCTCCTTGATGAGATTCTACACTGATTTCCTGCCCCTCCTTTTGTTGTCTTTTATGTTTCTTTTTTGTTCTAAGTTAGGCTATCCTCTTATGCCAATTCGCAGGGTTTCTCCTACTGACAAGTCTAGAAAGACTTTATGCACTTTCCTTAGTTGTTCTTCAGGTAGGGTTTGTAGATCTTTCTTGTTGAGAGCTTCTTCTAAATTGTCAAGATCTATTCCTGCTAGGTCTTTCTCATTCATTGCCATGACTGTGTCTTCCTCCTTATCTAGTTCTTTTCCTGAGTTTGGGGGGTAGCTCAAGGTTTGCTGGGTTGGGGCCTCCTTTGGTTGTGGACATTCTGTACCCTTGGTGCCATATGATTCTATTGTTTTAAGGGGGTTTTCCACCTCTTCTGCCTATAGAATTTTTGTGAGGGCTTCGAAGGAGTTGATGTTAGGATGCTTACGGCTATTGTTGGTTGCTGGTTTACTCTGCATTTGCTTCCTGCGATTCTGCACTTGGGTGAAGCCATCCTTCAACTTTTCTTCCTCGGCTGGCTTTGGGGGGGCATTAAGGGGGTAGTCTCTGAAGAGATGCCCATGCTCATGGAATTTTCTGCATCTGAACAGTACATGCTCATACTGGCTCAACACTAATCAAGAAGAGATTTAACAACTACAAAGATAAATATTAGTTGATTATATTAAAAATAAGTCCAAAACTCCTTAATGGAAACATAAAACTTAAACATACAATGTTCAAATCAATTCCCAAAACTTATTCAACACTTAATAAAAAAAAAAAATTGTCAAAAAGTATCAAGTAGAGCATCATGTTCAACAAGATAAAAATGGAAGCTTTATTGAAAATCTAGAACAAAAACATTAATAATAACCTCCAAAACACAATAAATATATGGTACACCTAAAACTTAAAGATAATGGAAAAAGGAAAGAAAAATACAATAAATATATGGTATACTTAAAAATAATGGCAAAAAGAAAGGGAGGAGATTTTGAATTACCTTTGATGTTTGAAGTTTTGGTACTTTTTTTTTCTAGGTTCCCAAATTCATCACAGATCCCCCAAGGTTCAATTGGATTGCAAATTCTATAGCGAGGGAAAAAACTAATCAATAATAGATCTATTATTTTCCTTGGCCAAAAGAGACCAAGTTTAGATCTATTATTGTCCTTGGCAAAACCCGACCTAGCAAATCTTCTGGCTGAAAGAGAGGTTTAGATCTATTATTGTCCTTGGCCAAACTCGACCTTGCAAATCTTCTGGCCCGAAGAGAGGTTTAGATCTATTATTTTCTTTGGCCAAACATGCAAGTCTTCTCGCCCAAAGAGAGCCTTCACCTGGTCGCCTAGTGAGCCTTCACCATCACCCTCCCAAATGAGCCTTCACTACTCAACTCTTAAGCCATCACCACTCTTTTATAGGATTTCATTACCTTTAATCCATGGGCTCAATATCGTGGGCCACCATTGCCATGTGCCAAAACCATGAATATTGACCTAACAACATTAACTCTTTCAGTGAGTCAATTTTACCATAATAGTCCCCACCCTTTAAAATTTACTTTGGGTTTACCATGATCGAGTCAAGCCCCTATCACCTAAGTCTATCACCTAGGTTTTTAGTGTCTAAAATTCAATAGTAATAAAAATTGAATGAATTTTCCACAATATAAATATATTAGAATACAAATTATATTTTTTTATATATATAAACTAGTAAAAATTGGATTAAAAGGATAAAGTATATATATTTATATACATATAAAAGAAGAATTGGTATATTTGACATTAAGAAAAACAAGAGATTACTTGGATTGTTTGTTTCACTATACAATTCATGATAATTAGTTCTTATTTTAAATATATTGATTCTCTTTTCCAAACTAGTCAAAACATAAATAATTTTGATTACAAAAATAAATATAAAAAATTAAATAATTTTAAAAAAATAAATAATTTAAAAAAATTAAATATTTAAAAAAAAAAATTAAATTTTTAAATTTTTAAGATATAAAATTTTAATCTATTTGAACATGCTCATGTAACATAACGCATTAAAATAAGAATAATAGTAATAATTTTCTGAATTCAATATTAATATATTGATATATTTTATAATATTAATATTTTTGAATACTTTAATATCAATGTGTTAAACCACCAGTATAGATCCATCTTAACTCTAGATCTATAAATCCCAAAGAGGGATCCCTGAGGAAAGGTTAAAAATTTTCACCTTTAGAGATTTGATCCCTCTTGACCCTTGATAGATATGGGGTTAAGATGGATCTATGTTGGATTTTTAACAATTATTTTAATGTTGTATGTTACATGGACATCTCTCCCATACTAGGTTCTAGAGCAACTTTAGATCCAATAATATTTCTATTAATAATATATAGATATATTATTGTTTTAATTTTTTATTATTATTTTAATGTGTCATTTTACATGGACATCTTTCCCATATTTGATTATAGAGGACCAGTTATTATATATATAATTTTTAAATCAAAATATAAAACTTTAAAGTGTTTAATATAACTATATAAAGAAAGAAAGAAAAAATTAAGCACAATGTAAGATTGGGTTGTCAAGGTGGATGATGTTTTAATTACCATCAAAGGTATGTATGTGTTCTTTGTACGGAGGTATGTAATCACCACAATGTAAGATTGGGGTGTTAAAGTAGATGAGGTTATAATTACCAAAAAAAGCAAGATTAGTGGTGTTGGTTATATGGGAGTAACATATGTTTTCCAACTAAATAAGAGGACATACTTAGACTTATTAATATTTCATTAAAAGAGGTGGTTTTATCAATTAATGCACCTTTAATTCTTGACATGGATGTTTTTTTAGATTCAAAACCAATGTAATTGTATAGGTATTTCATTAAAGGAAGTTTTAATTATCACAATGCATACATTTGAAGGTGTTATGAAAAAGGATGTGTGAAAGTTATGTAGTTTTTTAAAACAAAGATGAGGACTTTTACTTATTGGTATTAATTACATGGGTATTTTTTATCAACTAAATGGATTATTCAATCACTTGTTAGACATGATCTATGAAAGCTTCTACTTGCTATCTATCTTAGTACATACCCTGGGATTCCTTCCTAAGAGAGAATAAAAAAGAGGGATTATAAGGTAGTTGTATGTTTACAATGTGTGATATACTTGGAACATTTAAAAGAACAAGAAAATATGCTGAG
>JASDQU010107027.1:64758-81678 GCA_032191745.1 Picea mariana | reverse complement strand
TAGTAATACATTAATACCTTAATTGACAATGACTATGGTTGACTATGGTTGACCATGACCATGGTTTATAATGGTTGACCACAACGATGGTTAACTTTGGTAGATGTTGGTTGGATTTGGAAAGGAAAGGTTGCTTATGGTTGATCATGGTTGTCCTTCACCATGGTTGAGTGTGGTTGACCATGACCATGGTTGGCCATGGTTGGTCGGAGTTTATTATGGTTGACCATGCCCATGGCTAAACTTCATTGACCATGTGGATATGATTATAGTGGGTCATCTTGATTATGTTTAGCCATAGTTTACTATGGAACTACTGCATTGCAATGTTGATCATGTTTTGTTCGACACATTGCGACATGAGGTTTTGTTCGTCACATTGCAACATCAACTTTTCTTCATCAAATGACATCGTAAGGTTATGTTTATCAAATTACGATGATGGGTTTTTGTTTCTCAGATTATGGTGTTGGAATAGGTTTGTCACAGTTTGACAGTGGGTTATGTTTGTCACATTGCGACATCGAGAAATGTTCGTGTCATTACAAAATCAGTCTATGTTTGTCACATTGGCACAGTGGGTTGTGTACATCACATTGTGACAATGGGCTGTGTTCATCCCATTGCAACTTTTGGAAATGCGTATCACAATGCAACATCAGGATATGTGCACCACATTGCAATGTGAAGATATATTCGCTGCATTGGGATGATAGGCCCATGTTCATCACATTGCTACAACAAGGCTATGTTCGTCAAATTGGGACGTCCGTAAATGTCTATCACATTGCAATGTATGCATAGGTTCGTTACCTTGCAAGCTTATTATGTTTGGTAGATTGCAACGTTACTATGATCAACATATTGCAACGTTTGTAAATATTTATCACATTTCGACTTCCGTATATTTTTGTCACATTATGACAACCATATATGTTTTTCACATTCTGATGCTACTATGTTTGGTCGATCGCAACATTACTATGTTCAAAAGATTGCGACATTTGGAAATGTTTCTCACATTCTCACGTCGACATATGTGTGTCACATTAAAATGTGAAGAAATGTTTGCAATATTGTGATGATAGGGCGATGTGTGACACATTGTGACATCTGTTGATGTTCATCTCATTGCAATGACATGCCTATGTTCATCAAATTGTGACGTTAGTATGTTTGGTAGATTTCAACATTACTATGTTTGTGAGATTGTGACGTTAATATGTTCATTGCATTGCAACGTTATATGCTTGTCCCTTATTGTGACATTACTATGTTTGATAGATTGCAACGTTACTATGTTTGATACATTAATAAGTTATTAGCTAATACATTTTTGAAGTATTAATACACTAATAAAGTAATACATTATTAAAGTAATAATATATTAATAAATACATTATTAAATTATTAATACATTAAGAAATACATTATTAAATTATTAATACATTAAATAATTAATAAAGTGATGAAGTGGTACATTAATAATACTTTAATAAAGTAGTAATACATTGACTTTTAATACATTAATAAAGTATTAATACAATAATAATAATACATTATTACATTAATGTGAAAATTAAATCCATAATACATTAATGTATAGTGTAACATATTAAATTACTAATACACTAATAGTACTCTATAACAATAATAATACATTTATAAATGCATTTTAAAAGTATTAATACCCTAATAAATACATTATTAAAGTAGTAATACATTAATACCTTCATTGACAATGACTATGGTTGACTATGGTTGACCATGACCATGGTTTATAATGGTTGACCACAACGATGGTTAACTTTGGTAGATGTTGGTTGGATTTGGAAAGGAAAGGTTGCTTATGGTTGATCATGGTTGGCCTTCACCATGGTTGAGTGTGATTGACCATGACCATGGTTGGCCATGGTTGGTCGGAGTTTATTATGGTTGACCATGCCCATGGCTAAACTTCATTGACCATGTGGATATGATTATAGTGGGTCATCTTGATTATGTTTAGCCATAGTTTACTATGGAACTACTGCATTGCAATGTTGATCATGTTTTGTTCGACACATTGTGACATCAGGTTTTGTTCGTCACATTGCGACATCAACTTTTCTTCGTCAAATGACATCGTAAGGTTATGTTTATCAAATTAGGATGATGGATTTTTGTTTCTCACATTATGGTGTTGGAATAGGTTTGTCACAGTTTGACAGTGGGTTATGTTTGTCGCATTACGACATCGAGAAATGTTCGTGTCATTACAAAATTAGTCTATGTTTGTCACATTGGCATAGTGGGTTGTGTACATCAGATTGTGACAATGGGTTGTGTTCATCCCATTGCAACTTTTGGAAATGCGTATCACAATGCAACATCAGGATATGTGCACCACATTGCAATGTGAAGATATATTTGTTGCATTGGGATGATAGGCCCATGTTCATCACATTGCTACAACAAGGCTATGTTCGTCAGATTGGGACGTCCATAAATGTCTGTCACATTGCAATGTATGCATAGGTTCGTTACCTTGCGAGATTATTATGTTTGGTAGATTGCAACGTTACTATGATCGACATATTGCAACGTTTGGAAATATTTATCACATTTCGACTTCCGTATATTTTTGTCACATTACGACAACCATATATGTTTTTCACATTCTGATGCTACTATGTTTGGTCGATCGCAACATTACTATGTTCAAAAGATTGTGACATTTGGAAATGTTTCTCGCATTCTGACGTCGACATATGTGTGTCACATTAAAATGTGAAGAAATGTTTGCAATATTGTGATGATAGGGTGATGTGTGACACATTGTGACGTCTGTTGATGTTCATCTCATTGCAATGACATGCCTATGTTCATCAAATTGTGACGTTAGTATGTTTGGTAGATTTCAACATTACTATGTTTGTGAGATTGTGACGTTAATATGTTCATTGCATTGAAACGTTATATGCTTGTCCCTTATTGTGACATTACTATGTTTGATAGATTGCAACATTACTATGTTTGATACATTGCGACATTAGGAAATGTTTGTCACTTTGCGATGTTAGGAAATGTTTGTCGCAATGGGACGTTAGGAAATGTTTGTCACAATGTGATGTTAGGAAATGTTTGTCACAATGCAACGTTAAGAAATGTTTGTCACATTGCGACGTTAGGAAATGTTTGTTTCTCACATTATGATGAAGGGTTTTTATTTCTCATATTATGGTGTTGGAATAGGTTTGTCACAGTTCGAAAGTGGGTTATGTTCGTGACATTGTGACGTCGGGAAATGTTTCTCCCATTTCAATATTGTTTTATGTTTGTCACATCACATTGTGATGATGTGTTGTTTTGTCCCATTGGAACATTTAGAAATGCCTATCATAATGTGACGTCATGATGTGTGCACCACATTGCAACGTGAAGTTATATTCGTCGTGTTGTGATGATATAACTATGTTTGTTACATTGCGATGTCCATTTATGTTTGTCAAATTGTTATAAAAATTCTATGTTCGTCAAATTATGACGTTCGTAAATGTTCATGAGATTTCAATGTCCCTATATGTTCGTCACATTGCAATGTTACTGTGTTTGGTAGATTGCAACATCACGATGATCGAAACATTGCGACATTTGGAAATGTTTGTTAGATTGTGACTTTCATATGTGTTCGTCACATTGCGATACCCATATATGTTTGCGACATAGCGAATTTACTATGTCTGATCGATTGCAACGTTACTATGTTTCGACATATTGCGATATTTTCAAATGTTTGTCACATTGTGATGTCAGGATATGTCTGTCACATTTCAACATGAGGAAATGTTTGTCATATTACGATTGGAAAAATACTCAATTTAATTATAATTGTGAATTATATATATATAAAAAAGGTAGTAAGAATCAGTTTATCTAATTATCTACGTATAATATCATCATTGGGGCTTCAAAATATATCCAAATGCTTATACATCAAATGCAATCAAAATTCTAAGGGAAAACTTCTACTTTGAACTCTATCCATTGTAATCAAATGTAATCAAAATTCTAAGAGACGAGATGTGGAAATTTCAAAGGATGACCTTAGTTATAGTCACAATTCAATGATAAGATGTTTTCTAAGTTAAATAAGAAGATTTTATAAAGGATGTTTGTACACGTGAAAACATTTAATAGATGTGAAAAACGTGAGATGGGAAAAAAATGGCTAGTAAAAAAATGAGAGCCACAATATTGTCATTAAGAAAATGTCAACAAGGTCTTCCACCATAAACCCTAATATCATCATTGGGGCTTCAAAATATATCCAAATTCTTATACATCAAATGCAATCTAAATTATAAGGAGAAACTCCTAAGTTAAATTGTATCCATTATAATCAAATGTAATCAAAATTCTAAGAGAAAGAAAGGAAATATCAAAGGATGACCTTAGTTATGGTCATAGTTCATTGATAGGATGTTTGTTAAGTGAAATAAGAACATTTTATAAAGGATGTTTGTAGAGGTGAAAACATTTAATAGATGTGAAAAAGGTGAGATGAGAAAAAAATGACTAATGAAAAAATGAGAGCCACAATATTGTCATTAAGAAAATGTACCATTTCTTAGAGTTACACCCTTAAACCAGCGTTATGTCCACTTGAACTAAACACATTATAATAATAAAAATTTAATCTATATGGAACTCTTTATTGGAAGAACAAATCACCTCAAGTTTTCATACCCTATCCATTATTATCACTCAAACAATTAAAGTATTATTAATTCTTATGAGTGTTTGAACACATGACACTATGATCATTGTATGTTAGGGTTTAGGAAAGTAAAATGTATATGTTTGATTTGGTATTTATGAAGTGAAAAGAAGTTTCAAATAGATTTGATTTAGTGAAACACATTATAGTATTTTGTATTAGGTTAAAATTAAATCATTATGAGGATTCATACTAAAATAAGATTAATAAGTATCGTGGGACCTCTATTAGGTTAAAATTAAATCATTATGAGGATTCATACTAAAATAAGATTAATAAGTATGGCAGGACCTCTTTGGTGTTTCTTTGTATCTATATGATGGAGTGTATTCCATATTCCAAACAAGTCTAATCATTACAATTCAACGCGTTTCGAGTAGGTGACAGGTATACAGAAATCTGTTAGGATCCCACCCACCAAACATTGACCCAACAATGTCAACACGTTTCGAGTAGGTGAGGGGTATCCACCCATATATAAGATTAAGTCTATATTGTCAATTACTTCTAAGCTCCCCTATATTTTCTATTGTACACTTAAAATAAAATTACACATGTTATGAGACTTTTGAGAATGAAGTTTTACATTTTTGTGCATTTAAAAAAACAAAAATTCCATGAAACCCACACGTTTTTGAATAAGTAAGGTTTTTTTTATGGGCTTTTAGTGTATGTAATTGATCAACGTTTTTAAACGCGGAAGATATACATGGTAGTACTTGATTTCTCAACGCGGAACATATACATGGTAGTACTTGATTTCTCAACGCGAAAGATATACGTGGTTCTAGTGTATGTAATTGATCGACTTTTTTAAATAAATGAATTCACGAAATCACGACTTATTTATTTGTTCAAAAAACCCGGTGACATAAATGAATTTTTAAACGTGGAAGATACACATACATGGTTTTAGTGTATGTAATTGATAAAATAACTAAATTGTATAGGTTTTTCTTGTACCAGATATTCTGTTATTTGCCATTCGTTAATTAGTAGGTTTTTCCTGCACTAGATATTTTGTTCTCTGCACCAGACAATTTGTTCTCTGCTCTTAATTATTTTTTTAAAAGATGTCAGCCTATCCTTTCCCAGAAAAATCTTTAAACAAGTAATTTATATAATAAACGAAATGACAAAAAGTCCTGTGAACGGAATACTTTAAGCCTATCAATTTGTGAAGAGTTGAGAATGCTTATATTTTGATTCCTGATCATGGCAATAAACTAAGAGAGTCATCAGAAGTAGCCGAACGCACAGGTTGCAGATGCCATTTTTATTAAGATTAAACTAATATAACAAACGCCAAGGCCTRAAACTTGCGTGATGACCACTTACACCCTCATTGGGTCAAAGAAAGCAATGGCTGTACTACGCTGGACGGGAATCCCAATGCATTCCGTAACAAGCTTAACCAAGCTTGCAATCTTACATTTTTAATACATTGTGTATGGTAGTGGTAAACCTCACAACTCACAACAGGCACAACAAATTCAGCGGAGGAAAGAAAAGAAGCCATGGAGAAAGTGGCAGAGGAGTTCTAGTTTCTCGACGCCTTCGGAATCGTGAGAGAGGCCTTCAACATCCTCTTCCGCTCCTCATGCAGTAAACTGCTGGGGGGCATAACCCTCGAACCAACTAAGGTCATGAGAACATAAAATGGAACAATTTTTTAAAAATAGTGGAATTGTTGTTACCTTCGACTTGGGGATCTCTGCAAAGCGCTGATGCAAGGGTGGTTTTTCCACTCCCACCCATCCCTGTTATTCCAACGATATTAACATCACTCTTCATGAGAATTTGTTTGACATCATTGATAGGTTTATCCAAACCCTCAATCTTTTTTGGCATATCCGGGACTTGGGAGTTGAAGCTGTTGGGACTGTCGAGCGGCTGTAGCTCCATGTATCCCATCAACGTCGGTCTGAGATAGCTGAATCGGGTTGATTTTTTGAAGGATGAGATGTTCCAGTAGTTCGAATCGCCGGCCAAGATTTCTGAAAGCCAGCAAAAAATGAAACGCGCAAACAATTGAAACGCGCGGACAACTGAAGAAAGCCAGCAGAAAAATGAAAAGTGCGGATAGTTGAGGAAAGAATGAAACGTCAGGACAGCTGAGTAAATCTGAATGTGGTAATTTCAAAGGTTAATCATTTAAACGTGGAAATCATATAGTGTTAAAGTAATTTCTTAATATTATTAGGTAAATGTTAAAAAGTAAACATGTTAACTGACACATTTAAAAATACAAGGAAGTTACCAAGACTAAATCACATTCATTGATTTGGAAGGACGACGAAGAATATGCCAGCATCTTCAATTTCCAACCCTAAGATTAAAGTTTATGATTAAAAGACTCATTAATCCACCGATTCCAATAGAGGGGACGCCTATCGAAGTAATAATGATGATGCAAAAAAAATTAAACTTATAATAAAACACCAACAACAATAATAATAAACAAATTTATCGATGCATTTTAATTAATCTTTAAGTATTTTCTATTCAAACCTACTCATTATCTTAAAATAAGTATTTGTTATTAAATTTTAGAGCCCCACATTTAATTAGTATTTAAATTATTTACTACTAAATTTTAGAAACCCCTTAATTGACTTAAAATAAGTATTTTTTATTGAATTTCATAAACCCTCCTTAGTTGACTTAAAATATTGTAAAGCTTTTATTTTTTTTTAAAAACCTTTATTAATCTAAATAAATTAGTTTCTTCTTTTTTTTTTAAATAAAAAAGAGATCCTTGTATTATAGCTTCATGAGTGTACATCTGTGTACCGTTTGGTAGCCACCTGTTCCGCCACATAAGGGAAACCAGAACAGGTGTCTCCAAACGATGGTGTGACCATAGTTGCAGAGTTTCAATTCACAAAAATTGGAGCAGAAACTGAGAGTTTTAGCAGGAAATTCTTTCCTCGTAACTAGCCTAGGGTAGACTTCTTCCATAGTCGCCATTTCTATGGTGATTACAAAACTGTAAAAAAGAGTGGAAATAAAATCACAATTCCTGCTGAAAATGAGAATAGACAGGGGTGGGCCGCGTCAAACTTTTGGGAAAACTGGACATCCATAGACTGTGTAGGATGGGACGTACTTCTGCTTGCAGGTAGGGCACTGAGCTTGAGAGAGGGCGTCTGAGAGTGCTTCAAACAACAGAACTAAATTCTAATGAATGGTTCTCTAGATGTCAAAGAGAAGCTCAAAGTGCTCCGGTGCAAGATGAAACTTGTGGTGTGAGTCGTAGACAATACCATCATTTCATTCTTTAACATTGATCTTGCCTGTGTCTTCAGAACCGTCTTTTCCTTTTTCAGCGCCGTCATTTCCTTTATCAACATTATCATTGCCTCCATTCACACCAGCCTTGCCTGTATCTTCCCCATCTTTTGATAATTGCCAACTTGGGGGGATCTCCTCCTCCACAATGCATCCCCCTTCCCACCAGCGTGGCTGAAAGTCTCGGGAGCTGGAGGGGCTGAGAGTCTCAGGGTCTTATGCAAATGGACAAAGCTCGGGCCAGGCTGAGAAGGTAGCTCGACTTCTTCCACCTTCCTACCCGAATGCTAAGGTGATGAAGGTGCTTCCTCCTTAACTTTGTTGGGTAGAGTTGAAGCGAGCTAGGATGGATGAGGAGAAAGCTCAATCGGGGATGGGGTTTCAGATTTGGGAATGTGTAAAGGAAGAAGAGCTTGAGTCTGGGTAGAGGTGGGTATTTTTTCCTCTTTTGGAATACACATGGTGGATTGAGCTTTGCTACAGGGTCTGTGGGGTTGGCTGAAATGAGCTATCAAGGCTCTCTGAGAAGCTATGAGTTGATTATCCCGAGTGTAGGAATTTTTGTTCCTGGTGGAACGCCTTGGCTTTCCCTTGTCTCGGGGCATGGTGGGAATCAGGGAGTGAGAGCAATACTGGTCAAAGGAAGTGCGCAGGTCGCCCAGGAGGTGAGCGAAAAGGCTAGGAGGGCCAAGAATCACAAAAAAGAGATGAAAGTTATCAAACATCTGGAAAGAACACTCATCTTGGTTATTTTTTAAGCCGATGAGTGCCATTAAAGTCCCTCCCATCTCCATTGAAGGCTGACGGGACTGGTATAAGCCTCTAGTACCATCGGACTAGCTGGAGTGCTCCTCCATGGGCGTCCACAGGTGCACTGAATTAATATCCCCTATGGTGTATTCCATATAGAATTAATATCATCGAGGGTGGTGGCTTGGAGTAATAACTCTCCCCGCCAGCTGCTCTTTCCACCTGTCTCCCCTCTCTCGCCACTTGTCACCCCATGTGGGTGAGTTTAGTCTCTTTGAGCCAGTTCCTGGTATTGAGTCCAAATTGTTGAACTCTGGGACTATCCATGTATCGTGAGGCTGATTTGTCGAGTGAGGTCGACCCCAACATTGGCAAGTTTATCGACCACTTTGTTTTCATCTCGCTTCACGTGAGAGGTGATGATAGTTAGAGAGTGTCTTAGTATGGCTTGAAATATTTAAAGAGGGATCAATAGGCACCAACTTGGGGTGATTTTTTCCATATTTCTGCCATTGATGACTTTGGAAGCTAGCTCAATTATAAACTTCGAGTCTTCCTTGATGATGATATAGGCGAGACTATGGTGTAGGGATAGCTGTACTCCTCTGATCATAACCCAAATCTCTGCCAAATTGTTGGGATCATATCCCAGGTTTTCTGCAGTTATGTTGTGTATTCTGCCAAGGCTATCCCTTACTACTGCACCTGCCCCGGAGGGGCACGAATTGCCTTTTGAGGCTCCATCGAAGTTGATTTTGTGGGGGACCATATTGAGGGACTGGTTAGGAGGGAAGAGGGGGGCGGAGGGTGGGGTGAAAAGGTTGAAGAGAGCTTGAGGCACCAAGATTTAAGAATTAGGAGTTCTGTCTGGTCAGAGGGATGGCCATCTTTAGTCCAAGGTTGGAGCTGGAGGGTCTCTTAAAGGTCCAGGAGGATGGTGAACCAAAGGAAGTTGGGGGTGGAGGGTTTTGAGTGAAAGATTCACCTGGTACATTCTTTCCAAAGTTGCTAGAATATGAAGCCTGGTAGGAGTTGCGAGATCCTGTTGAGAATTTTGCATTTGTAGGGTCCTGGACCCCAATTTCTAATTGTATTTGTGATGCTACTTTGATCTCGATTAGTTCTCTGTAGATATCGAATGGCATGATCCCAAATATCAACATTGATGGCATAGCTATTGAGAAGGTGTTCCATGGTCTCCTCATTTTTATTACATAGAAATTAGATCGAGGGGCCAATAAAACCTCTCTTTCTGAGATTATCCCAGGTTAGGATCTTGTTCTGTAAGAGGAGCCAGAGGAAAGTGGAAATTTTTGGCCAAAATTTTGACTTCCAGACCGCAGTCTAGATGCGATCCTTTGGTATGGATTGCAAACTCTCCTATAGAGTGTATCCTTCTTTGAGAGTTAAGTTGTCGCTGGGTGAGTGCCCCCATCTAATTATGTCTGGGTCGTTACTGACTCAAATTCTTCTAGGAGCGAGCGCCCGAGTCCAGTTCTGCACGTTGCAGTCATCTATTAACTAAAGGTTCTAAGGCGTGGACTTCCAGGTTCTCCAGGAATGATTGTTTGTATTGTTTACCCACATGTCAGCTACTTTAGTTGTGGTGAAATTTTGTATGTGGTTTTCATATTGTTGCAATGTTTTATCTGATTGAAGGGGTGGCAACTCTTGCTAGGCATCAGTCCAGAACTTGGCATTTTGACCATTGTTGATTTCCCAGAAGGCATGCTCCTGGATTAGTGGTATGTTCCTCCAGGCTGCATTCCAAATGTTGGAGCCCTGAGTTTTTTCTTACATTCAGATCCAGTGTGATTGTT
Source organism: Picea mariana (assembly GCA_032191745.1). Lineage (NCBI taxonomy): Eukaryota > Viridiplantae > Streptophyta > Pinopsida > Pinales > Pinaceae > Picea > Picea mariana. Next base: position 71,058 of record JASDQU010107027.1, on the reverse strand, counting down.
GTATGTCTGGTGCGTATTTTTATTTCCAAAGCTGGGGCCATATTTCTGTAGTATTTTTTATCCATCTCCACCAGATCTTTTCCCCCATAGTGTTATTGAAATTTCCAGGGTGATTGAGGCCAAGACCCCCTGAGGCTTTGGGTTCACAGACTTTTTCCCAGCTGACTAGAGCCCATTTCTTGTGTGGGTTGTGGCCATTCCAGAGGAAATTTCTCTTAAGATTCCATATTTTCTTTATGACTGATTGGGGGGCCGCAAGCATAGAGAAAAGATAAGTGGGTATGTCTTGGAGAACTGATTTGAGGAGAGTGATTCTAGCTGAAAGATTGAGAGATCGAAAGGTCCATCTCTTGAGATGATTGGAGATGGAGAGAAGGAGAGAGTCCCAAGAAAGATTTCGGGCTGCCGAGTTAGACAAGGGAAGGCCTAGGTAGTGAGTTGGTAGGGAGCAGACCAATATGCAGAGTATTTGAGAAACATGTTGTTGGACGACTTTGGGTGTTTTGAAGAAGAAAAACTATGATTTTGCAAGGTTGAAGGAGGTGCCAGTAGCTTCACTGAAATCGGAGAGGATGAGATTGAGCTTGATGTCTTCTTGCACCATGGGGGTGTTCATGAGCATGGTGTCTTGTACAAATTGGGTATGGGAGGCTGTGAGATGTAATCCATGAAGGGGGAGGCCTTGCAGGGAGCCATTTTCTACTGAGGTTTTTATGTAACGTCCCAGACCCTCTGCCATTATTACAAAGAGAAAAGGGGAGAGAGGTTCTCCTTTCATTATTCCTCAGGAGGGGGAGAAGGGTTGGGAGGGGAATCCATTGACAAGGATTGAAAAGAAGGTGGAGGAGATGAGATTTAACATCTAGTCAGTCCAGTTGGGGCAGAAGCCAAAAGCGGTAAGGTCTTCTTTAATATAGTGCCAGCTTAATTTTTCAAAGGCCTTGGAGAGGTCAAGCTTGAGGAACATACTTGACTTACGTGTTATTTTGAGTGAGTCGATGATCTCATAAACCAGAATGACCCTGTCCATTATTTGTCTTCCTTCAACATAGACCGACTGCTCCTTAGAGCTGATGAAAGGGAGGATTGACTTAAGTCTGAGAGCTATTACTTTTGAGATAATTTTGTAGATCACATTGCGGAGTGCTATGGGTCTGAAATTTTTTGGATTGGTGACCCTTTCTTCTTTAGGTATCAGGGTGAGGAAGGTGGCATTAAGGTCTGGGAGGACTTTGCCTGAGCTACGTGATTCCTCCACCAATTTCCAGACTTCCTCTCTTATCATGGGCCAGCAGGAGTGAAATAAGTTCGTTGTGAAGCCATCCGGCCCCAGATCCTTGCTTATGGGTAACTCTTGTATAGCCAGATCCACTTTAGCTTGACTAATGGGGGTCATGAGGGCTTCATTTTTCTCTGGAGTGATGAGTGTTGGGATGTTGGATGTCACTCACCCAATAGCCTCAGCTCAATTCACTGGTGCTTCTGAGAGGAGATATTGATAATAATTAGTGAGCTCTTGGGTGATGTCCTGGTGAGTGAGCAGGGTGTTGTCCTGGGCATTTTCTAGCTTGGTTCTGTGATTGATGAAGCGCCTATGGATCATCGAACGGTGGAAGAATTTAGTGTTCCCCCCCCCCTCTTTTAGCCATTGAATTCTGGATTTTTGCCTCCAAAAAATTTCTTCCTGATTTAATCTCTCGTCCAATTGTTGTCTGATTTGTTGCTCCTCCTGCTACTGATTCGGGGTGAGTCCATATTGTATGGTCATTTTTTGAAGGGATTCAAGTTTTTGTTCCAGGAGTTTTCTTTCATGAAAAATATTTCCAAAGACTTCTTTGTTCCACTTCCGCACTTTTTGCTTGAAGTGTTTAGGATTTTGCTGGAAGCAGTAAATCTTGGTTCCCTGTTGGATCTCAGTTGTGTCCCACCAATGCTGTGTGAAGATCTGGAAGTCTGGATGTGAAAGCCAAAACTTTTCGAATCTGAAGGGTTTGAGCTTGGGGGAGGCCGTCGTGTAAACCCATAGTTGTACAGGCCAATGATCAGAGCCCAGTTTAGGTAGAATTGTGGACTTGATTAGTGGGCCTTCCAAGATAAGGGTCTCTGAAAGAAGAAAGCGTTCGAGCCTGCAGGCGATTTGTTGGGGTTCTGTTCGCTTGTTCATCTAGGTGAATGTTCCATTAACATTTTCAATGTCTATGAGTTTGTGAAGATTCAGAAGATCCTGAAATTTTTCGTTGTCCTATTCCATTCTTTTCTTCCCACCCCTTTTTTTCTCCAAAGTGAGGATCATGTTGAAGTCTCCACCCAATATCCATCTCTAGTTTCTGGTGATGGAGCTGAGGCAGGCTAGGTTCTGGAGGAAGAGTTATTTTTTCTAGATATTTTGTGGTCCATATGCATTGGTGATCCATCCATTTTGATCTGAGCCAATTGCTCGATAATGCACTATGAGGGTGCTCTGTGTTGAGAGGCCTTGGTTGATAATGATCGAGTTGGGGTTCCAAAGAATTTCCAAGCCACCGACCACGCCTTTCGAGTCTGTGTGATAAGAGTTGCAGTTGTGCCAACATCTTCTGAAGATTTCTTCTGCACTCTGACCTGCACCATTTTATCTCTTGTAGTTGGTGTATATAAAATATCCTCTTAGACCTTGCTCTTGGTGGTGGTTCTAGTTCTCGATCTGGACCTAGAATTGCTCGTACTGAGTATGTATGGAACTACTCCAGGTGTTGCTTCAATAAAGACTGTTGCTAGCCTTGGAGCCAGAAGGATTGATTCATGTTTGTTTAGTGCAATGACCTATTGCTACCAAGAACGTTTCCTGCTAACTACCCTACATATTGATGGCTAACTTACTTGAACTTAGATATTGGAAGCGAGGGCTTTTGGCACTTTCAACTGGTGTACTATTTACCTTTTGTTTCTTGGATGAGAAGGATATTTGGGTATTCTTATTTAATGCAGTTGTGGAGGATCCTTTGATTGGATCTTCCATTGAGGCCCCTGATGTTCGAAGTGATGGATTTCATAATTTAACAGTTGGGTTGGTGGGAGAAGGAGCTCTTCGAGAGTTTTTGTATCTGTCTTGAGTTAATCATATAGTTCCCAGCCTCCTTGATGAGCTGCTGCACTGATTTCCTGCCCCTCCTTTTGTTGTCTTTTATGCTTCTTTTTTGTTCTAAGTTAGGATATCCTCTTATGCCAATTCACAGGGTTTCTCCTACTGACAAGTCCAGAAAGACTTTATGCACTTTCCTTAGTTGTTCTTTAGGTAGGGTTTGTAGATATTTCTTGTTGAGAGATTCTTCTAGTTTGTCAAGATCTATTCCTGCTAGGTCTTTCTCATTCATTGCCATGACTGTGTCTTCCTCCTTATCTGGTTCTTTTCCTAAGTTTGGGGGGAAGCTCAAGGTTTGCTGGGTTGGGGACTCCTTTGGTTGTGGACATTTTGTACCCTTGGTGCCATATGATTCTAATGTTTTAAGGGGGTTTTCCACCTCTTCTACCTCTAGAAGTTTTGTGAGGGCTTCGAAGGAGTTGGTGTTAGGATGTTTACGGCTATTGTTGGTTGCTGGTTTCCTTTGCATTTTCTTCTTGCGATTCTGCACTTGGGTGAAGCCATCCTTCAGCTTTTCTTCCTCGGCTGGCTTTGGGGGGGCATTAAGGGGGTAGTCTCTAAAGAGATGCCCATGCTCATGGAATTTTCTGCATCTAAACAAGAAGAGATTTAACAACTACAAAGATAAATATTAGTTTATTATATTAAAAATAAGTCCAAAACTCCTTAATGGAAACATAAAACTTAAACATACAATGTTCAAATCAATTCCCAAAACTTATTCAACACTTAATAAAAAAAAAAATTGTCAAAAAGTATCAAGTAGAGCATCATGTTCAACAAGATAAAAATGGAAGCTTTATTGAAAATCTAGAACAAAAACATTAAGAATAACCTCCAAAACACAATAAATATATGGTACACCTAAAACTTAAAGATAATGGAAAAAGGAAAGAAAAATACAATAAATATATGGTATACTTAAAAATAATGGCAGAAAGAAAGGGATGAGGTTTTGAATTACCTTTGATGTTTGAAGTTTTGATACTTTTTTTTTCTGGGTTCCCAAATTCATCATAGATCCCCCAAGGTTCAATTGGATCGCAAATTCTATAGCAAGCGACAAAACTAATCAATAATAGATCTATTATTTTCCTTGTCCAAAAGAGACCAAGTTTAGATCTATTATTGTCCTTGGAAAAACCCGACCTAGCAAATCTTCTGGCCGAAAGAGAGGTTTAGATCTATTATTGTCCTTGGCCAAACTCGACCTTGCAAATCTTCTGGCCCGAAGAGAGGTTTAGGTCTATTATTTTCTTTGGCCAAACATGCAAATCTTCTTGCCCAAAGAGATCCTTCACCTGGTCGCCTAGTGAGCCTTCACCATCACCCTCCCAAATGAGCCTTCACTACTCAACTCTTAAGCCATCACCACTCTTTTATAGGATTTCATTACCTTTAATCCATGGGCTCAATATCGTGGGCCACCATTACCATGTGCCAAAACCATGAATATTGACCTAACAACATTAAATCTTTCACTGAGTCAATTTTACCATAACAGTCCCCACCCTTTAAAATTTACTTTGGGTTTACCATGACCGAGTCAAGCCCCTATCACCTAAGTCTATCACCTAGGTTTTTAGTGTCTAAAATTCAATAGTAATAAAAATTGAATGAATTTTCCACAATATAAATATATTAGAATACAAATTAGATTTTTTTATATATATAAACTAGTAAAAATTGGATTAAAAGGATAAAGTATATATATCGTATACATATAAAAGAAGAATTGGTATATTTGACATTAAGAAAAACAAGAGATTACTTGGATTGTTTTTTTCACTATACAATTCATGATAATTAGTTCTTATTTTAAAGATATTGATTCTCTTTTCCAAACTAGTCAAAACATAAATAATTTTGATTACAAAAATAAATATCAAAAATTAAATAATTTAAAAAAAATAAATAATTTTAAAAAATTAAATATTTAAAAAAGAAATTAAATTTTTAAATTTTTAAGATATAAAATTTTAATCTATTTTGGACATGCTCATTTAACATAACGCATTAAAATAACAATAATAGTAATAATTTTCTAAATTCAATATTAATATATTGATATATTTTATAATATTAATATTTTTGAATACTTTAATATTAATGTGTTAAACCACCAGTATAGATCTATCTTAACTCTAGATCTATAAATCCCAAAGAGGGATCCCTGAGGAAAGGTTAAAAATTTTCACCTTTAGAGATTTGATCCCTCTTGACCCTTGATAGATATGGGGTTAAGATGGATCTATGTTGGATTTTTAACAATTATTTTAATGTTGTATGTTACATGGACATCTCTCCCATACTAGGTTCTAGAGCAACTTTAGATCCAATAATATTTCTATTAATAATATATAGATATATTATTGTTTTAATTTTTTATTATTATTTTAATGTGTCATTTTACATGGACATCTTTCCCATATTTGATTATAGAGGACCAGTTATTATATATATAATTTTTAAATCAAAATATAAAACTTTAAAGTGTTTAATATAACTATATAAAGAAAGAAAGAAAAAATTAAGCACAATGTAAGATTGGGTTGTCAAGGTGGATGATGTTTTAATTACCATCAAAGGTATGTATGTGTTCTTTGTACGGAGGTATGTAATCACCACAATGTAAGATTGGGGTGTTAAAGTAGATGAGGTTATAATTACCAAAAAAAGCAAGATTAGTGGTGTTGGTTATATGGGAGTAACATATGTTTTCCAACTAAATAAGAGGACATACTTAGACTTATTAATATTTCATTAAAAGAGGTGGTTTTATCAATTAATGCACCTTTAATTCTTGACATGGATGTTTTTTTAGATTCAAAACCAATGTAATTGTATAGGTATTTCATTAAAGGAAGTTTTAATTATCACAATGCATACATTTGAAGGTGTTATGAAAAAGGATGTGTGAAAGTTATGTAGTTTTTTAAAACAAAGATGAGGACTTTTACTTATTGGTATTAATTACATGGGTATTTTTTATCAACTAAATGGATTATTCAATCACTTGTTAGACATGATCTATGAAAGCTTCTACTTGCTATCTATCTTAGTACATACCCTGGGATTCCTTCCTAAGAGAGAATAAAAAAGAGGGATTATAAGGTAGTTGTATGTTTACAATGTGTGATATACTTGGAACATTTAAAAGAACAAGAAAATATGCTGAG
>JASDQU010107027.1:43084-57163 GCA_032191745.1 Picea mariana | reverse complement strand
GTTGTAAATTTGAAGCATTATTCTTTTTTTATTAGAAAAAACAAAATTGTACTACTCTTGTAATATGAAAATATAATAAAAGTCAATGATATGGTTGGTTGATATCAACTACAAAGTGAAGTGAATGCTTGTCATGGATAGGTTTGGTTTAATTGACTTTCATGTTTAGTTTGGGCTTAAGAGAAACATACATGCATTAAAAAAAATTCATATCCACAACTACAAAGTGAGTATTATTAAGTTTATATGATATTTTTAATAAATATAATGAAAATATTTGTAATAAATTATGTATATATAATAATGGAATAAAAATATATACATTTTAATATAATATAATTCTAATTTAAAACTCTCTTTTTAGGAAACTGGTTCCCAAGCTCCCATTGCTTTGATGTTGAAGCTCCCAAAAAGCTCCCAAGTTCCCAAAAGAGTTCCCTACAAATTGGGGGCGTTAGTTTTAGACAAGTTGGAAATGCAGATTTCTAGATCCATTTTAATTAGTATTTAAAATATTTGCTATTGAATTCTACTATTAAATTTTAGAAACCCCCCTCATTGATTTAAAATAAATAAATTTTATTGAATTTCAGAAACCCCACCTAGGTGATTTGATTTAATTAGTATTTAAAGTATTTATAGAAACACCACTTAGTTGAGTTTAAAGAAATATTTGTGATTGAATTTTAGAAACTTTGACTTAAAATAGAGTAACATTTTTATAAATAATTTTATTTAATAGAATTTTATTAAAGAATATATATATATATATATATATATATATATATAATATGTGTATGAGATTTTGTTATTTGTGGGACAAGGGATGCACTCCCCCCAACAATTTGACTAGTAAAGTTGACTAAGGTATACATACCCTACCCTTTTTGGATTTGAACTTGTAATCTCTTAAGAGGAAACATATGTTCTTACACATGTTTAACTATTAAACCCAGTAAAATTTTAACTTAAATATTTTAATACATTAATATCTAAAAATATATTTATTATTTCATTAAAAAAAAATCAAATAATCTATAAATTTTGTAAGAAACATAATTTTTTAAACCTTATTATTAATTTATAGAAATAATTTTAAAATGTTCTAATTTTTTTAGCTTACAAAATCTACTTAAGAAACATTAACCAAAGCAGTAAAAGTATGTTTACCATTGTACATCTATTTTCTAATCGTATTTTTACCAATCATATCTTTTTTATTGGTGGGAAAATTCATGCAATTTTCACTATTTTGGAATTTAATATTTATCAAAACAAAATTTAATATTGTACCATCTTATTTAGGAATATGGTGAAGACTAAAAAATTTTAATGAAAATTTTTAAATTTGTATAATATAAATTTCTCAATAAACACAAATCTGTGACCAAAACGACCAAACACAAATCTATGACCAAGCTCAACCAAAACGACCAAACACAAATCTGTGACCAAAACGACCAAACACAAATCTATGACAAATCTGAGAAATCATTTTATCCACAATCATAAGCATTGGAATGATGATAGTATGTTATTCGATGGCCGGTAACCCCACTAATATTACCATTCAGGAATTTTCCATATCTCATCGGCGGAGTGACTGCGTGGTAGGTCTGGTTGCGGTTGCCTGCCTCATTCTGGCTTGCTGTTTCAAAAAACAATCTGGTTAGATTGAAGATAGAAACACTGGAGGACATTATAGTGATACCGCTGCTGCTGTCGAATGCGGGGAGAATATTATTGAAGTGTGCAGGGAAGAAACAGAGGCTAAAGTGATGGTGATTATCGCCGGAGATGAAAAGCCCACTTTCCTTGCTCTAATTATTGCAGGCTTTGCGAGGAAAGTGGGCTTTTCATCTCCGGCCATAACAACCATCACTTTCGCCTCTGTCCTACAGACGTCAATCATCTTCTCCAAGCATTTGACAGCATTATTGTAATGTCCTCTAGTGTTCCTCTTCCGACTGACCAGACTGTTTCTTGAAAGACCAAGACAGAATGAGCGCAACTGCAACCAGATCTAACACGGATGCCACTATGCCGATGAGATATGGAACCGGCGACTGCGATGCGTGATGGATAATATTGCTAGGGTTACTAGCCATCTAATAATATGCTATCATTATTCCATATCACTCAGAAAGCAAATTTTTTAATTAAAATACATCTGTGTTGAGTCTTGTATTTCGATAAAAACTATTAATCTCTCATGAGTCCATCCCATAAAACCTTATGTTGTCCATATCCATAGCATAACTTAATAGAAAAAGTAATAAATTGCATGATTAAAGATAAATTTATTCAATGGTGATTGAAAAGGATAGTAGCGTGTTTTTTTTTTTTAAGTAATCCAGAGAGTAAATGAGTATAAATTTCATAGAATAAAATAATAATGAACAGATCCCTGAAAGTTGAATTGGATCTTCAAAAACTAATTAATAATAGATCTATTATTTTCCTTGACCAAAAGTAACCAAGTTTAGATCTATTATTATTGTTGGCCAAACAGATCTCGCAAATCTTCTGAACTGAAATAAGCCTTCACCATTACCATGTTCCAAACCCACAAATATAACACCTAACAACATTAAGTCTTTCATTGAATCAAGTTTACCACAACAGTCCTCACCGTTTAAAATTTGCTTTGGGTATACCATGACCAAATCGAGCCCCCGTCACCTAGGTTTTTAGTGTATCTAAAATTCAATAGTTATAAAAATTGAATGAATTTTTCACAATATAAATATATTAGAGTAAAAAATAGATTTTATATATATATATAAATTACTAAAAAATAGATTAAAAGGATAAAGTATATATATATAAAATGTTGATGATGAAGAAGAAGAATTGGTATATTTGACCTTCAAAAAGCAAAAGATTATTTGGATTTATTTTTTCACTTTACAACTCATAAGAATTAGTTCTTATTTTAAAGATATTGATTCTTTTTTCTAGGTTAATCAAAACAAATAATTTTAATTAAAAAAATAAATATACTAGGAAATTTTATAAATTCAAAAAACAAATAATTTAAAAACAACAGATAATTTTTAAAAATTAAAAATTTTAATTTTAAAATTTTTAAAAAATGAAATTTTAATTTATTTTGCACATAAACTCTCTACAACCCATTATGGGGGAGATGCTCATGTAACATAATACATTAAAATAACAACAACAACAATAATAATATTTTTGAATATATTAATATATTGATATATTTTATAATATTAATATTTTATAATACTTTAATATTAATGTGTTAAACCACCAAAAGAGATTCATCTTAACTATGGATCCATCAAGACGATAGAGGGATCATTGAGGAAAGGTTAATTGTTTTCAGCTCTAGAAATTTGATCCCTCTTGGCCCATCTAGGGTTAAGATGGATCTATGTTGGATTTTTTACAATTATTTTAATGTTGTATGTTACATGACCATCTCTCCCATACTAAGTTGTAGAGCAACTTTAAAGGCAATAATATTTCTATTAATAATATATATAGATATATTATTATTTTAATGTTTTGTTATTATTTTATATAGACATCTCTCCTATATGAAAGCCAGTTATTATATCTAAAATTTCTAAATCAAAATATACAACTTTAAAGTATTTAATAGAAATATATAAATAAACAAAGAAAAAATTCAGCACAATGTAAGATTGGGTTGTCAAGGTGGATGATGTTTTAATTACCACCAAAGGTATGTATGTGTTTCTTCTATGGAGGTATGTAATCATCACAATGTAAGAGTGGGGTGTTAAAGTAGATGAAGTTTTAATTACCACAAAAATTAAGTTTAAGATTGGGGTGTTAAAGTAGATGAGGTTTTAATTACCACAAAAAGTAATTTTAGTGGTGTTGGTTGTATGGGAGGTACATATGCTTTCCAACTAAACAAGAGGACATACTTAGACTTATTAATATTGCATTGAAAGAGGTGGTTTTATCAATTAATGGACTTTTAATTCTCAGCATGGATGTTTTTTTAGATTCAAAACCAATGTAATTGTATAGGTATACATTTGAAGGTGTTAGGAAAAAGGATGTGTTAGTTATTTGAAAGTTATGTAGTTTTTTAAAACAAAGATGCGGACTTTTACTTATTGATATTAATTAAATGGGTAATTTTGATCAACTATATGTATGATTCAATCACTTGCTAGACATGATCTACAAAATCTTCTACTTGCTATTTATCTTAGTACATAACCTGGGATTTCTTTCCTAAGAGAGAATAAAAAAGAGGGATTACAAGGTAGTTGTATGTTTACAATGTGATATACTCGGAATAGTTAAAAGAACAAGAAAATATATTGAGCAAGTAATAGGAGCATCAAATATAGAACATAAATATATTATTGATATCACAAAAAACTTAGGTCACTTGCCTTTTCTAGGGGGAAACCTCCAAATCAACAGGGATTTCTTACAATAATCCTCAACAACCTACAATGGAGAGATTTATTATTTAAATATAGTTCACAACAAAAAATACCATGGGCCAATACTGTAATACCCTTAGGTCGAACCCCAACTATAAATGTAAATGCAAATTTACTTAAGCTACTGAGTTGTTCATATAATTTTGTATGCACCTTCCATTGTATAGAGTGCACATTTACTGCACACTAAAATGATGAAGTGTGCACATTCCAGGATACTACGTGCATCAAACTTAAGTGCGTTCGATTTTGACGCCAGAGAGCCTTTGTGTATATGTTGAGTTTTGTAGGTTGGTGAGACAGTTTATTATAAGCTAGAAGGCCTATGTGATGATTACGCCGAACAACATCGATGTTAAAGGCTAGGGGTCCTATTTTTGTATATGTAAATACTTGTATCATTAATATAATACATCACTACGTGTAGACCAACCACGATAAAAGAGTATGGGGGTATAAAATCCACTAGTTAGGGAAAGAGGGAGGCTAAAAGTTAAGGATAAGGGGCTAAGCTAGGGAGCTTAAGCCAAAAAAGAATATTATATTAATATCAGTTAAAGTATAAAGTATGGATAATTATTTTATCCTAAGTTCTAAGAATAGGGACAAGTGGACCAAAGTAGCTCTCAAGATGACAAGTGTCATGTTGGGAACATTCATACATATATCTTGGACTTAGTTCATTTTCCCATCCATCCATTCTCTCGATGATCATTCACTCACTCATGCAGTTGTCGTTGGTACCTTTCTCTTACTATCACTATACCTATACCTATATCCATACCCGTACTAGTACACGTACATGTACCTGGTTAGCTCAGGAGTTGAACTGAAGAAGTAGGTTGTCAGGCCCGTGGGAGATTAAAGAGACGGGTTGTCAAGCTCGTCGGAGATTTAAGAGACGATTTCTCAAGACCGTGAGAAAATATCTATAGGTGAGAGAATTGCAAGGAATTAATTCTCGAAGGTGCTAAACTACAACTACAGGGCTCTGAGAATTCTTGTCTGACTTGTTGTTGAAGCCCTGGAAAGGAAGTGGGGCAGTTGAAGGACTGTTGAGTAGATAAGGGGCACACTTTCTAGGATGGGACAAAAATGTGGGGAATGAGGGACTATAGGTTGCTAGTTTTAGTTGGCACTTGTGATGGAGTTTTTCCTGTTGTCTGAGATATATCATCCTGGTTAGGAATTCCTTTACCCGGGTGGAGTTTAGTCTGAACTCGGGGGTGAGCCACTACTATGAATGATGAACAATGTGGTCTAAGTCTAGGAGGTTCACGGAAGGTCTTCACACAGTTGGTGATATTTTTACCAAGATAAGTGTCCATTTTGTGTTAAATTACATGATGCACTATTATGTATGTGCTTATTTTTATGGGTTTTTCCTGTGTGTGGTTTATACCTATTTTTATATTTATGAGTAATGTCTGTCTATGTTGCATGTATATGTTTATTATTATTCCATATGAATCTATGCATTTAAAAAATGTATTTTTATGTTTTGAGTTTTATATATAAAGTTAGGCAAGAGTTTTTGTGTGTATATGTTTAATTTTCATATAGTTCAAAAATTTTATGTGGCATATCCCAATTGGGTGTTGGGGATGTTACAATATGGTATCATAGAATGAAATATTTTTAGTGGCATGAACCTTACCTAGGTAGGCCATGTGTAGTGTCCCCAAGGCCGAGCCCCGTTGTAAACCATGTTTTGAAAGGAATTGTAATTATGTTTTATAGGCTGGTGAGCCAAGTTTGTATAAGCTAGAGGCTTATGTGTTGTTAGGCCAGGGAGCCTGAGTGTTGAAGGCCAGGAGCCTGCTGTTGTATATGTAATCACGCAGAACAATTAATAAAACATAAACACCGCCATGTGCAGACCCACCACGATGAATGAGTGAAGGGGGACTAAGCATCCACAGAGTGGGCAAGGAATTAGGGGCTGGAAGGTGGGAAAGGGGATAAGGGTTGAGCTTAGGGGCTAAGCCTAGGGGGCTTAAGCCTGGGAATAATATTTTAATATTATTCCAAAAGATATGTGCATTATATGTTTTTAACCTAAGTCCTTTTGGAAGGACAGGTGATTTTCCAAATGATGGGAGGAACGCATGCTGAAGTAGGCATGCAGTCGCATGGGGGACAAGTGTCAATGCTGGCACATGCAATGAAAAGCTGAGATGAGCCGTGCTGGGGGGGGTGGCTCCTCCATTCTACCCAACCGTCGGAACGGGGAACCCGTCCGACTTGTGCAAGAGATACCCTCGTGCACTCTGAACCAAAAGGCCGGTGTCTGTATTTGCTTCTGGAAGGCTGGACACCCTTCTGGCTGTGAACCGTTAAGTCTGAGTCAACCCCTGCATGGACAACTTGTCACGCATCCTTGAGAATCCAGAATGTGAGTATATTCCGTATTGCCAAATTGAGAAAACAGAAGTGTCTTGTCCCTGTTAGGCCTGGTTATACTGTTGCACCTATCTGGAGCTGCCCTGGGGTGTTCGTGTCTGGATCCCGTGGATTGTGGTGGACATGTATTGTTTGATCCTGTGTGGCTTGTTGGCCAATTTGTACAACACTCTCTCCAGGTGAGAGAGGTGGTTGAAGATTGGAAGAACAGGTTGTTGGACCTGTGAGTGACTCTCTCTAGGTGAGAGAGTGTGTAGAGGAAGGAGAGAACCTCTAGAAGGAACCCTGTAGCTGCCACAGAGCCCAGAGACTTCCGGTCTGGCCTGTTCCTGTAACCCAAGGCAAGGGAGATTAGCAATCGAAGGACTGTCTAGGTGACAGAGAAGGTGTATACTCCTGGGGTGGAATAGGCATGTGGGGAATGAGGGTCTGTGGGCAGTGAGCATGGGAGGTTCCTTGGAGAGAATCCCTTCCTTGTGGTTGTGTGTTGTTTTCCCTGTAACCTCAACCTAGCCTGGATTTCCCTGCCTTGGGGTGGAGCTTAGTCCCAGCTCGGGGGTGACCCATTTCTGAGCTGATGAGCAGTGTGGTCTAAGGCTGGGAGGTTCGTGGAAGGCCTGCACCTGGTTGGTGGAATCTACCATTGATAAAGATAAGTATCTGATTATGCTTTAATCATGTTTTGCATGACTGTGCTGCTTATGTATCATGTTTTCTGCTGTGTATATAAATTAATATGAAAAGCTAATTGCTTGCTGATTATGGCAGTAATTCATATGAATACTCTGTGTTGAATGTGTTTATTGTTTAAATGCATGTGGGTTACATAACATCTGTATGAGTTATGTACAAAGTGGTGTTATAGTCTTCTTTTAAGAATGATTAAACCTTAGTAGCAGAAAAGGTGCGCTACAGTTTAGTATCAGAGCAATTAAACATAGTATCAGAAAGTGGCGCAGCGGGTGCGCTATAGTTTGGTATCAGAGCGATTAAACAAAGTAGCAGAAAAGGTGTGCTACACCATGTATGTTACAAAGGTTGCATGACCTGACCTGGGTGGTTGGGTATGTTACAATATTGTATCAGAGCTCCAGTTTTCAACACCGAGTGTGGATGGCCTGAGTAAGTTGAGTTGAAGTGAGAATTTCACAAAGAATTGATTTTGAAGTGGCCAAAATTCAAGTTACAGAGCGTCCATGTTAAAAATTAGAAACAATTGTGTGGAATTGGGAAAAAACCCCAATTTCTGTTGTTAAATTCATGGGAAAATTGAGATATTTGGCAAAGTACTAAGATATTCTTAATTTAATATATGTTCTAGCAAATTCAGACCTAGAATTGGTAGAATTTGAAGTTACAAGGAAGCCATGACATATGGAGTGACATTAGTTGATTAAAATTCTCAATTCGTGAATTAAGTTTGGGAAATATTCGTTCTAGGATTGTCAACAAACAATGATTTGTTGTTGAAAAGGTTGAATTGGTGTTGTTGGGGTGAAATTGAACAAATTTCATAGTTGCAAAATGTTTATGGTGAAAATTGAGAAAAAGTTTGGCAAAAGCCCCAATTTCTGCAGCGGAAGTCCCGGGGAATTGATGTGCATAAAAATGAATGTGTGCAGGCATGCGGACTAAAAATGCATGATGTGTCGTGAAAAGATTGTGATGTGTGGAAAATAAGGGTTTGTGGCTACATACGTTAAAATTTGTTGATGCACGGTGCAAAGTGGTAATGCACGAGAAGTATTGACACGCAGGTGTGCACACTTAAATATGGTGCTACACAGTGCAAACTGGTAATGCAGGGAAAATATTGGTGTGCGGGTGCGCACACTTAAATTTGAAACTTTTTGGTGCAGAGTGGTAATGCGTGGAAAATATTGGCGCACGGGTCTACCCACTTAAATTTGGTTTTGCGCAGTGCAGAGTGGTAATGCACGAAAAATAATGGTGTGTGGGTGTGTGCACTAAATTTAGCATTGTGCGGTGTGGATTGAGTAGCGCAAGTGTAATACTGGTGCACACTGTGTGAGCATAGATAATAATGGAATGTGTGGTGTGTGCAGTATTAACAGAGCACAGAGGAATTTTGTTAGTTCCCGTGCAATGTGGGTATATGCTGTCACATGACAATTTAATTAAAGGTACACGTAGAGTATTGGTGCACGTTGGGGGAGTACTAAACTTTGACATGGTGCAATGCGTAGATTGAAATCTGTGTGGAATATTTGTGTGCAACACAAAAGTTACATGCAACAGGTATTAGTGCATGAACCAAATTGTGCGCGATGGATAATGGCATGCGACACAAAAGTAGTGTGCATGAGTTATTGGCGTGAAATAGAAGTGATTCAAATTGGTTATTGTTGTGCGGAGCATGGGATACCTTATGGTGTTGATGCACATGCTAAATATGGGTGTACATGTTCAAATTTGTGCACACAAAGTCATTTGGATGGTGTAGAATAGACGAAAACCAATGAATTTCTGCAACATTTTATGTTGTTTGAAGGTCATCCTTTTGTAGCGCATTTTTGAGGCCCTAAACAACATTTTTAGCTACTCAAAAATATGAGAACAGAGTGGGCCAAGGTACACTCTCTTTTTATAGATCAAATGAAAGAGCCTGGAGAGATATTTCTAATGGTGTAAATCATTCGTCAAACAGAGATTTTATGAGGAAATTATAGGACAAACAGTGGTGGGTAAATTTTAAGACCTAACTAACTTAGAAGGGCCATAACTTTCTGCTCTATAATTAGATTGAGGCGTAAGAGAAGTCTATGGAAAATTATTGAACCGCAAAAGATAGTATTGGAGTTGAATTAAAATTTTGGGCATGTTAAAAGTATTTAAGACAACACATAATGTACATGTAGCACTCTAGACCAAAAACACGAATTGTCCTAGAACTTCAACATATTTTAACTAGTAGCCCATAACCAAGAAATAGGTGAAATATGGACAAACTATCAAAAATATGTATATGAAGAAAAACAATTGAGATCTTACCAAAACTCCAATGAAGTAGGTACAAAAATTCATAATTACAACACATATTTGCACCAAGTTGAAGTATGAACATAAACATTAATGGACAATTTTAAAATGACCATAACTTTCTACTCAACACTCAGAATTGGAAAAGGGAGCAATCATTAAAAAATTATTGGATATACGAGTCTAATTATAAACCCATAAAATTGATTTGGGCAGTTAGTTTTCACAAGATATCATAAGAAGGAATTATGATGCATTATTGGAACAAAATTGTATATAATTTCATAAATTTGTTAAATTATTTAGCCTAACAAATTTTGTTGGCTGCACATTTTTGCAAAGTCGAAAATTTTTACTTCTTAAGAGGTGAGAAGGTTGAAATTTAGTTAGATATGAGCAAAGGTAATAGGAGAAAGAGTGTTATGATAAAATTCTTTCATAAGATGATCAAAAGCAAAGACTACAAAATGTTAAGGAATGAATCTGGGTGCAACCATAAAGTCTTGGGAAGCCACTACAGGAAGTCGACTCATGTTAGTCAAGTACTCAATGGAATATGGACAAAGGAATATATCATTTACTCAATGAATTAGTGTAACTACATTCACTCCCCCAAAAAACCAATATACAGATTAAGCAATACATTGGAGTCAAAACTATTATAAAAGGAATTGACAATCAGAATGATAGTAATTAGATAAAGAAAGAGGCTTAACGCATATGATCCGAAAATATATTTTACACGACTATGGTTGAGTTATTATGCATATGTTGATTAACCAATTATGAAGCTTTAAAGAAAGAGGAATAAGTATAGAAGACATGTGGTATCCATATAAACATGTACAAAACTTAAATGAAGTATAAAACAACAACAAATCATAACACCAATATGATAACGGAGTTCAGCAATCTCGCCTACGTCTTCGGGCCTTTGTCTCAGTGGGTGAGGATTTATTACTTATGTTCAAATCTCAATAAGTACATCATAGTAGTGTCAAAAGGTTACAAAACTGATCTGGTCTTGTTCTACTAGATCTATAGAACCCAACAGAAGAAACGACACTCAAATTGGATGACCGAAGCTCCCAAAAATGGCCTGCAAAGGTGCTCTCCTCAACAACTTCTTTGCATAAAAATGGCTTTGTCTTGAAAAATCTTCAACATAAACCTTCTTTGAATCTCCTCCATGGCCTCAAGAAGGCCTGTTTTATATAGATCTAGAGTTGGTAACCATATCCCAACTTTCCCCCAAGATCTGCCCTCAAAAAGGGCTCAATATCCCCCAAAAATGGATTAAATCCCCTAAATCTCGCTAAAAATCCATGTAAAATCATAAGATATGGTTTAAAAACCACTTTTGCACATAATTGGGGGTGCAACCCATTTTCCGCTTGCCCCTCATCATATGGGAGCATCCCATGTGTCCTTGCCCATATCCTTGGTCTGCTAGCCCCTTAGTTGCTTTGACGCTTGGTCCTATACATACCGGCCATATGGCCAACACCTTATCCACACACAAGGTCAGTTGAAGCCCCCTGAATGTAAATCCCATGGACTAGCGCCCTTGTTGGCGGGCAAGCCCGACCGACAGGGTGTTATCCATGCACCTATGCGCCAAGTATCAAGGTGGAATCTGGTCCTATGGAGTGAAATTTGGATATGCCTGAAACCGAGGGTATAAAAATACAT
The DNA here is from genome assembly GCA_032191745.1 of Picea mariana. Taxonomy (NCBI): domain Eukaryota; kingdom Viridiplantae; phylum Streptophyta; class Pinopsida; order Pinales; family Pinaceae; genus Picea; species Picea mariana. The sequence continues at coordinate 45,611 of JASDQU010107027.1, read as the reverse complement.
GACAACAGTGGAAGACTAGACTCTAGTCACATTGCAGCGGTCGTATTGTCGAGGGTTGGGTCTAGGCCCCAACCCTGTTCCCCCCGAAATCCAACATACACCAATTTTAAATAGTTTTAAAACCATATAATAATTAAGAATCAACGATGGCGGGTTGGCTAGCCCAACCTTGCAAAGGCATAGTCTGGTGGGGGGTCCAATTTTTGAAGTCGGTGGACATCATTTTTTTTCAATGAAGCTAACCAATGCCTAGGTGCCAACGTCTGAGCCACGTGGTACCACCCCATTTGTCAAACGTTGATTCCATGAGTCAGGCGTCAATTGGTTTGAATCGGCCACAACATATTCCCTTTCACTGACTGTACCCTACCACGTGTCATCGTATAGACCCGCCACATGTCGTCGTATGAACGTGCCACATGTCACTTCCTGGTTCGTCCACCTTTCCCTACCATGTCAGCTTTCGTATGCCCAATCAGCTTGCTAAATGTGACTTCCATGTCAATTGTATGATCGTATGGTCTGTACAGTCAGCTTCCATGTGGCACTGACGAACTGTACAATCATCCTTTTTTGCTTGTTTGGAAAAATGAACAGTTCACTATAACTTGATCATATGACATCCGTTTGAGCTCATTCAAGTTGTGTTGGGTTCGTATCGAAGGGGACTATGCACATGTCTGTTTCGAAGTCATTCCGATAACTTTAATTTTTCATCCTTTCTGAGCCCCATCAAGCTCTTAGATCCAATTTTGGATCACACCTCCCCACTAAACGAACTTTTGGTCCCAAAAAGGTTATTGACCAGTCATCAATCTTGGGATAGGCCACCCAGATGGTTCCCTATCTTTGAACTCTGTCCTATGCACCTGTCTCATCAAGATCAACTGTAACACAATCATGACAATTGACAACAAATTGTTAGCCATTTGAACATTGTCACACCTTACTGAAGCCACTATCATCCATGTAGACAAAATTACTAATGATAGCATCAAGAAAATGAATGAAAATGAGATGATATACTTATAATATTTGCACGACGTGAGCTCATCTTGAAGCAAAGTGTGATTGATTTCCCATTCCACAATCATCTCTTGTTCTTTCTTAATATTGATTATTTCATTTGAAACAATTATTGGTTTATTGCTTGCTTGAACTTCCTTCTTTAATTGTTCCATCGTTTCAAGATTTTTATTTGCCTTTACATGATGAGAATTAACCACATAATCTTGACCTGCTTTGGTTAATTGATATTGATTCTTTGTCATGTAGAATATTTCTTTATGATCATATAAGTATGGACTACCTAAGACCATTCCACATTTAGTTAGTGGCACCACATCGTGTGTTACCTCGTCTACATACTTAGATGAAATTGTAAATTTTACTATGCATTGTTTTTTTATGTGCATTTGATTATTGCTTCTTATTCATTTAAGTCTGTAAGGCTTATGATGTATCTGTGTTTTTAATCCCAATTTCTTAACCAATTCCTATGAAATTAGATTAGATTGAGATCCACTATCAATTAATGTATCAACCTTAGTGTGTCTCATGATCATACTTATATGAAACAAGTTACTTCTACAATCAATTCGTTCACCAATTTTACCTGTCATACCAACCAATGAGACTTTAGATTCATCACCTGAATCTGATCCAAAGTTTGTGGGTCGAGTTGTTGCTGCAACTGTTTTCCTCCCCTTCTTTTCCTTGAACCACTTTGGCCTCTTCTCGGGTTGCAATTGCCAACAAAGGTCTTCATGATGCCCCTCTTTCTTGCAATGCTTGCAAGAGGGCCTCTCTTCCTTTCTCATCATTTCATTTGACTTCTTTCCATTCCACTTTCTTTTGTCCTCTTTCCTTGAAGACAGTTCCCTTGTTACACCAACCCATGTTTTCCCTGCTTCAATGTATCTCTATTAAACATAAACCTCATCAATATTAGTAGGTCCAAACATGAATACATTATTTCAAATATGTGCAGGTAAACCTCCTATATACTTCATAAGAGTTTTTTAGGTATGTAAAGGAATATCTAACATCAATGCCATATTTTGAAATCCATCTATGTACTCTTGCTCTATTTGTCATTTTCTTATTTTTAAATATTTTCATTCAATTAATTCTCTCTTTATAACCTAAAGGATAGAATTGATTTCTAAGTGAAGAAATGAAACTTTGACATGATGGAAATACATTACCCACTTATTGCGTGTCATTTTGCAACTTTATTTTCCACCAGATGAGTGTTGTGCCTGCAAGTCTCAATGATGCCAACTTGATTTGTGTGGCCTCATCCTTGATCTGTTGCACACTACAATAGACCTCCATCTATCTGACCCAATGTTCAAGTCTCTCTGCAATAACTTCACCATTGTATATGGGTAATTCGAATTTAACATGAATTTTTAATAAAGGCATTTCAATCTTATATTTATGAGCATGTTTGTTTGCATTGGATTTAGAACTTGAACTTGAATATGAAGGAGAAGAAGGAGGTGATGATGGAGGTGAAGGAGGA
>JASDQU010107026.1:111015-127573 GCA_032191745.1 Picea mariana | reverse complement strand
CATCCCCGTTCAGTCTGGTTGATCAGGTGGTCAATCTAGTTTCCTCCTCGATTGAACCACGAACCCAAGTAGCTGATCCAGTTCCATCATCGATCAGCCTCGCTCTTCATCAAAAGAGTGATACCAAAGTGGTCGATCTGTTTTCATCCTCGATTGATCCCACTCTCCCATTAGAGAGTGACACCAAAGTGGTTGATCTGTTTCCACCCATTGACCCCATTCTTCCCTTGGAGAATGAAACTCAAGTAATTGATCCAGTCCTGTCATCGGTCGATCCCAATCCTCCTTTGACGAGTGCCAAAGTGGTTGCTCCGGTTACATTATCGGTCGATCCCACTCTTCCATTGAGGAGTGACAAAGTGACTGATCCAGTCCCTTCCTCGGTCAGTCCCACCCTTCATCTGAAGAGTGTCGAAGTGGTTGCGCCAGTTACATCGTCGGTCAATCCCACTCTTCCATTGAGGAGTGCTCATGTGACTGATCCAATCCCTTCCTTGGTCAGTCCCACTCTTCCTTTAAAGAGTTCCAAAGTGGTCGATCTAGTTTCACCATCGTTCGATCCCATTCCTCCATTGAGGAATGTCAAAGTGACTGATCCAGTCCCTTCCTCGGTCAGTCCCACTCTTCCTCTGAAGAGAGCCAAAGTGGTCTATCCAAGTCCACCATTGGTTGATTCTATCCAATCATCAGTCGATCCTACTCCCCTTCTAGAGAGTAAACCTGATACTACCCATGTTTTTCTTGTTAATACAGACTCTACCGTGTCGGGGGGCATTCCTCCTTCTCCTATGAAACCCCCTCCAAGTACTGAAGCCATCCTTCTCGATTGGGGTGCGCTAACTAGACCTCGTCTTCCCTCTCACATTTCTTTCCAGATTACAGTACAGGTTCGTGGTCGGGATGTTCCTCAAACACTGATAGACGAAGATGCGTCCGTTAGTATTTTGTCTTATGTTGCTTGGTATGCTTTGGGTTGTCCACAGCTTGCACCGGTTACACAGAATCTGTTAGCTTTTAATAGAAGAACTAGTCAACCTTTAGGGATCCTTCCTCAGTTTCCTGTAACTTTGGGAGGGAAAACTATCTTTATCGATGTCATGGTAGTCCGAGACCCCTTGGATTTCGCTTTACTCCTTGGGCGGAATTATGTCTATGCCATGAAAGATATTGTATCCACTCTTTTCCGTGTGATATATTTCCCTCACAATGGAAGAATTGTGACTATTGATCAACTTTCATTCATTGGCCCTGACTGGGTTACCTCCCTAAGTGGTTATTATATGCAGATAGTATCACCCTCACCGCATGTCAATTATGTGGCATTGTCTCCCATGATTTCAACTTTCGACGATTTGGATCCGATAGTGGACATGGTGATTTCTTCGGTGGGATTATTGGAGCCTGATCTCCTTACCCCTATCGCAACCCTCGATATGTGTTCCTTCTCGAGTGATTATCTTCCATCCAGTGAAGATCTCGTGGAGGCCATGACCACGTTTTATCCATTGACATGGTATCCTTCCAGAGAATTATCCTCTTGGAAGCCATGATCCAGACGAAACTACAAACACAGTTTCTCTTCTCTGTGGCAAGCTCGTTAAAAAATGAAACAGAGGTCTTGAGCATAGTTCTTTTCCTGTGTCAAGCTCATTAAAAAATGAAACAGTCACCTCTTTTGAACCTTCTTTTCATCCACCCTTATCCTTTTTCTCCTCTCCTAGAGAAATTGGTGACGACCTTAGAGCCAGTGAATGAATTGAAGCTTGGAGGACATGTCTCCAGCCTTTGTTGATCTTTCTGGAGTTAAGCCACTAGCTTTTATTCTAGGGGCATACCGAGCTTAGTCTTTGTTATTTCTCGTGCTCATAAATACATGAGAATGCATCCGGATAGACTTTTATCTCTTTTTCAGACCTGTATGGATACACAAAAAAGGAACCCCCTGGAGTCTCCTTTAAGCTCTTTTCAGACTCTCTAAACATGAAAAGATTTCCGAGTGATCTTGCTTCCTTTCCCACTCGTTAAACGGTTTGAAAGGGGGTCTTTCAAGTGATAATTTATCTTGTTTTCAGCCTCGCGAGACTAACATTACAAAAAAGGACAACACTGGAGTCATCTTTAAGTTCTTTTCAGACTCTCTAAAGATGAAAAGATTACCGAGCGACCTTGTTCTCTTCATGCTCATTAAAGTATTTGAAGAAAATGTATGTTGAGCGATAGTTTATCTCTTTTTCGGTCTCGTCGGACTACTTTACGAAAAAGGAACTGAGAGAGTTATCTTTTAAGTGTTTTTCCAGACTCTATAATCATGAAAAACCTTCAAGTTTTCTATCTTTGGACTCGCTAAACAAAACATCGACAAGCCCATATGGGATTGAACCCTTACTTCTTTCAGTTCGTTAAACAAAGGAAGAGGAACTTATCAAAGATGAGTTTTATCGAGCATGTGTTATCCTCCTCGAGCTCGTTAAATTAAAAAGAGGTACTCGTCTATCTGGATGGGGGAAAAAATTGAAAGAAGCAAGCCAAGTAGTTTTGTGAGAACATTACCAAGTAACTCTTAAGGTCACCCTTGAACACAACACTTTGTCTTTTGCATGGATCTTAATCCACTGAACCTCTGCAACGAGCCAATCCTTTGAGTTTCTTTCACTCCTTTGGTTCACCTAACATAAATCACAGCATCCACTGCATCATCAAGTTTTGGTCCATGTCATGTTTCTGATGTCATGCCTCAGTGTTCAAGGGAAGTATCCGCCTCGAGAGTCAGCCATCACAAATATCTTGTCTCAATACCCGTGTTAGTCCATGTTCCTTTGATCTACCAATTACATCTCTATGTCTGTTTCATGTCGTTGATGGGGGATACATCAAGGCCCTCCTTTGACGAGCCTATTCCTGTCGACTTCAACACATTATTCAGGAATTAGACTTAGAAACCAGTTAGTACTTTGGGACCTACATGCCTCAATGGTAGGCCTCCTCACATCCGACAACAGTTTTACATCACTAACCTCTGATCGGATGATTCCACGGATGTTCGACTCCAGCTCATCCATTCACATTCGTTGGAATGTACTAGAGTACCTTGGGAATCATTGACATTAATGGTGATCTCCCTCGCGCTTGTTAACAGTTTACNCGTGCCTCAGTGTTCAAGGGAAGTATCCACCTCGAGAGTCAGCCATCACAAATATCTTGTCTCAATACCCATGTCATTCCATGTTCATTTGATCTACCAATTACATCTCTATGTTCGTTTCGTGTCATTGATGGGGAATACATCAAGGGCCTCCTTCGACGAGCCTATTCCTGACGACTTCAACACATTATCCAGGAATTAGACTTAGAAACCAGTTAGTACTTTGGGACCTGCATGCCTCAATGGCAGTCCTCCTCACATTTGACAGTGGGTCTACATCATTGACCTCTGATCGGATGATTCCACGAATGTTCGACTCCAGCTCATCCATTCACATTCGTTGGAATGTACTAGAGTACCTTGGGAATCATTGACATTAATGGTGATCTCCCTCGCACTTGTTAACGGTTTACATCATTGACCGGTAATCAAGTGGTTTCTGCCATGTTCGACATCAGGACATCTATTCACATGGTTATATTCGTACTACATCAGGATCGGTAAGAAGACCCTGGGTTGAGTGATCACTTTGATATATACTTTGCCTAGGTTGCGATGGAGTTTCTTTTGAACAATGACACATATACTGTTACATAGATCCACTTTGTATTGGTTGTGGCTATGTCTTGTCATATCGTAGATCCACTGTGTATTCTTCATGGCTATGATCAGTTCATGTCATAAGAGTATAGATCCACAGTGTATTTTCAGTGGCTATACCTTTTTATCAATACAATTATGGATCCACAGTGTATTTTATGGCGGTCATATCTTGCAAGTCTTGATCACCCAAGCATAGGTATGCCTGCCTTGGGTTTGAAACATGTCATAATATTTGTTGGATGTTTGTGTGCAGCTTTTGTTAGGTTCTCTGCGTCTATACCCTTGCTTGAAAGTCTACAAAGCATTTCAGTTATCAGTTCCTGTCTTCTAACTTCATACTTTGGGGGGCAATCTTTTACACATAAAAAATACTCACTTTGATAGTGTCGCAAGTGTCATCATTACAAAGGTCACAAGTGTTGCATTTTTCTTACAAGTGTCGCACATGTTAAAGAAAGCATACTGCCATCATGCCTATGTCATGCCTATAATGACATGAGAAGGACATTTGAAACACCTCAAACACTTGATTTGGAAGAGGAGAAATGAGTCAGCAGGCTTACAAACCTTTTGCCATCTGAAAGCACCTCAAAAACTAATTTTTGGAGGAGAGCGCTCCCCTATACCTCTTCTGGGAGCACTGGCGCTCCCCCTTACATTGTCTGGGAGTGTTATAAAGCTCCTTTGGCCCTTTTGAGGGAGTGCTGGTGTCTTTAGGAGCGTTGGCGCCCCCCTTAAGCCTACTGGGGAGCGCTACAGCGCTCTGATGGCCCTTTTGAGGGAGCGCTACCTATTCTGGGTAGTAGTTAAGTTGTTGAGATGAATGGGGGAAGGATCCTTTCATTCTTGGAAGGCAGTTGGATTCGAATCCCTAGTCTATCCATGATATTAGGGAACATCCTCAACTGAAGGAGGAAAATCCTCAACTTCCCCAAGGATATCTCAAGTGGTTAAAGCCTCTCCAAGGCTATATAATGAATCTTTCTCATGGTGAAAGGGGACGGGAAAAGGGAGAATCACACCAAACTTATGATCTTATAAGTGGTGCTGGAACAGAGATATTTTGGAAGCAAGAGACCTATGATCTCATAGGGAGTAATTAGTGAAGTTATCATCATTCGGATCTTGGATCTTTTGAGCAAGGGGTAGACAAGGAGGACTTGACAAAACTGTTGCAATTCACCTATGGCTGTAAGCAATGTTTTGTCCTCATTAATATAATCTGCTTGGCCTGTTTCTTTCTAATTCATGTTCAATTTCACATGAATTTGTCTCTTTAGTAGATAGACCTATTTCGGACTAATCTTGATAGAGTAGGAAGTAGTCGTACTTTGTTTGTCTAGAGGGCCTATCGAGGAGCGAAATATTGGAGCTCAACTCGAAGCGTGCAGGGACAAACACCGGCAAAAGGTACTTCTTTTCTCTTTCCTCCTCATGCATTAGTTTGTATATATTAGAAAGGAAGTCAGTGTCCACGTTAAGCATCTTCTGTCTTAAGAGTTAAGAGTCTAGCTCTCAAGAGGAGATCTACCTATCCGCAGGGAGATTTTCCTTCAACAATCTAATTTTCATTGTTGCAGTGCATCTCGTACTTCTAAAATCTCAATCAAGCACTGATTCTCACATTTATTCCTATGACACCCTATTTTCGATGCTCTACACTAACTTGAATAGCTCCATTGGTAGATTCCACACATTTTCAAATTTTGGAAATTAGCACAAATTGTATTTTCATCTCAATAGTGCAAATATGCCTCCTTACGACAAAAGAGAGTGGGTAAATTATTTATTACCTTCCTATTTGCATTTTCATCCATTCAAAATTACAATTTAGTTTGAAATTTGTGATTTTTTTCAATTTCATGTGGTGCACCTAAACGATTCAAATCACCCCGAAGTGGTGCGTACTGTGTTAAATAAACAATGATCATTGCCTCTGGTGGACCAAATAAATGTACACATATTCGTCATTCAATCAATCACACCATGATGAATTATTAGAAACAAAGTGATGTATTCGTCAAAACACCCCAAAACCAAGGCACAATGGGCTTCTACCCACACCGACACATTTCACTTCATTAACCGCACCGCTAGCTCAATGATATATTAAATTTAACCTAGCGGTGCACTAATTCTAACCAAAAACACCGAGGCGTACCCGAAAAATAATGCCCCAACATGTCAATGTTCAAACACATTTCCATACTTTATAAAAAATATACTCACACTAAATAAATCACTCCAGTGTCGTTAAACATTATGCACCACTATACTTCACTCAACTAACGACACTACTAACATAATGATTTATCAAATTCAACGTTCTAGTGTAACTATTGTAATCCAACGTACCAGTATTGTATATAGAAACACATCAGGACATATATTTCCTAATTTTTCATAGTGGGGTGTCTCATTGGATACCTTGTTCCTAGTGCTCTATCCTTTACAACGTTGTGCATCCTTCAGAACTCCCCGAAACCGGTGCACAATGGTCTTCTACCTGCACCAACATAGTTTCCTTCATTAAACACACCGTTGAATCAATTTTATATGAAAATTTAACCTAGCAATGCACCAATTTTAACCAACCGCATCAATGTGAACCCGACACATAACGCCCTGGCACGTCAATTTTCAAATGCACCGCTATAATTTATATAAAAAAAATACTTGCACCGAATAAATTGCATCGGTACCATTTAGCATTACCCACTGGTACACTTCACTTAACTAACAACACCGCTAACATAACAATTTATAAAATTTAACGTAGTAGTGAAACCATTGCAATCCAATGCACTGGTACTTTATACAAAAATGCACCGGGACATATATTGCCCAAATTTTCATAGTGGGAAATCTTATTGGATTCCTTGTTCCTAGTTATCTATCATTTATAATGCATCGAGGTACAAAATGTCGGTGCTCACTGGTGTCATAAAGGCAATGTTATTGGTATAGAACATGGCAGTGCTCTAGTAGACATTGTGCACTGATGAATTCAGTTTAACAAAGGGCACAGTGGAGTTGTGAGCTATAAATTTAGCGTTGTGGTGCATCTTTGTTAATGAGATAAACATGGTCTATTAAAAGCATTGCGTCACTGCATATAGTCCTATGGAATGCACTGCTTATAAATGTTGTTGTTTTGAGATAGAGCACCAACCGTAGGGCGTATGAACTGATGGAGGCACATTGGTTTATTTTAAAGATTTATTTGCATAAAAAAACAATTTTGGATTTTTTTAAATACATGTCATTTATATATGTATTTTTTTTATAATTTCAATTTATTTAATCTTTGTATATGTGCCTAACAATATTTGTATGTGAATCAGATATGATGATGATGAGAGCAGGAGGAGGTGGGGTGACGACAGGTCAAGACTTATGCTTTTGTGTGTGAGTGGGAGGACAGTGAGAGGGATAGGGAGGCTTACCCTCACCCCATTTCATAGCACACTCATGACCTTTTGATGGATATTGGCTTCTTAAATTTTTATCAGGAGGGTATATCCCTTAGGGGGTACTATGCATTGTTACATTACTTGATATGTCATTAGGATCATGTGATACAAGGGTTTAGGGTCGGTCCCAATATGTGGTATCATCCCATGGAGGAGGATGTTTATTTCATCACTGGGTTGTCTAGGAGGCGGGTGTATTTTCCCCATTTCCCTGTTCTATTTCCTATTGTTGGAGGAGAGACCTAGTTGACATATGTGTAGAGATATGTTAGTCCATATATTCTTTCAGTTTCAGAGTTCCAGGTTAAAGGTGGTCAGCTGTGAATAGGTGCATTTGAGAGAGAGGACATTAGGTGCCTATGTTATATGCTCTTATCACTGTCACATTATAGCTCTGATGGGTGGTGTCTTAGTTTCACAATGTTGTATTATGTAGATATTTTATTGCGGGAGCCCCGATTGATTAGGTGGGAGGATATGCTTTCGACACAGTTTTGTCGTGCATTAGATAATTGTCGCTCTGTTTTTTCTGGGACGATATTCTTCCCATTCGAATATGAGTTATATACACTATTTTTTGAGATGGTTCATGCCACTCGACCAACAATGCCCTGCTTTCCTACTAGGCCTATGTTTGATGCGTGTATGCACATGTGGGGGCAATTGATGGCCAAGAGGGGTCAGTCCGAGTTTCTCATTACTCCGGTGGGAAGGGAAATATTTTATTTATGGTCTAGTGAGGACGATAATGTCCTCGATATTATAGAGTACTTGTATGCGAGGATAGATTGGAAAGGATGTCCAAACATCTGATTTACAGCAGAGGAGAGAGATAATATTATCGTTATGTTTTAATCATTCTATTTTCGTATTTTTACGTCTTATTTAATGCACATGTAATTTATTGTAACATTTTGTTTCAATTATATTATAGTTATTATCTATTGTTTTGTAGATATTGGCACATATGTTGGGGATGCGCCTCCCCAACATGAGGATGAAGTAATGGAGGAGGCAGAGGAGCAACCTCTAGTAGTACAAAGACACCACATTCCACGTGGGCCAGATACGAGAGTCCAACTAGAGGTGGAAGATGAGTTATGTCGTGTCATGACTATTCACGGAGTGGTACTTGTACCATCTAGAGACATTTTATGGGTAGATTCTCTCTCTACTACATGGAGGCATTTTCCTCTTGACATGACGATGTTGATGCGTCACATTGTTGGTTTTGTCAACCTCACCGATATGTTGAGGGCTAGTGCTACTACATCTATCTCATCATTAGATCCACCCACATCCTCTACTCCACCACATGGTCCTCCTCCTCCTTCTGATTCTCCTCCACATGAGTCGGCTAAAGAATCTACCGATCGTCCATCCATGTATGATCCTCCTCCTCCTTCTCCTAGTTCCCATCCACATGTGTCAAAACCTATATCCATGTTTGATCCTCCTCCTCCCCCTCCTCTCCATATTCATCCACTTGTGTTACCATTCACCGATCATTGTCTTTCTCCTAGTCCACATCTGTAAACATCCACCAATCCCCCTCTTCCTCCTCTTCCTCCACATGTGTCACAAGCTTTTGATGCTTTGGACACTATGATTACATTGGGCATTGTTGATGCACATATTCATGATATTGATATAGAGACACTTGATGGTGCACTTATTCCAACATTTGTTTCTCAGATAGTTGTTCTCGATAGAGGCTCTACCTCTAGTAGAAGAGACATTGATGCACCTGGCTATGGTGGTGGACCTAGCTAGTAGTGGTATTGATTAACATTTATACTGATTGTTTTATATTTGACTGGAGATCTATATTTGACATGTTTATTGCAGATTTTGTTGAGATGTATGTTTGACATGTATATTCATATGTATATCGCTAATGTATATTATGTTTTTCATATAATGTTGTTGTTGTTTTTGTTGTTTGATTTATAAAATTTAATATGAGTATGCTAATGACGAACAATGTTAATGGTTTCTTTGTTTCTAAGTGAAATTTGATGTATCACTCATTTAAATTTATAGTTTCCATATAATGTTTAACTTTAATTTTATGAAAGCATTTAATTTGGACTGTGATTGCAAAAATTTATAACCACTAATGCCATATAATGTTTAATTTTTGTTCAAGGTGAATTGTTTCTTGTCCAACAATATACAATATGTTGATTAAACATGTTTAGAAACAAAAATACTTAAATGTGATGAGTGAAATGATTGTGATTTGAATTATTTTTCATATATTATAGTAATAACATAATAACATACCTATTCACTAATAATAAATTATGTTGATGATGTAATAATAATGTTATTTTTTTAGTTTTTATTATTCAAAGAGTACAAGACAGTTATAATGTAATTGTTTACTAAAATAACAATGATTGTATTTTATTAATATTTATTTTTTCCAAATATTTTATTAATTTATAGTATCCAACTATTATAATATATGAAATTTATTCAATTAAATTTAAAATAATAAATATAGAGAATGATAATATATTTTGATCTATACACTTCCGATGAAATGATTTCACAATATTTTACTCTAATACATACTTTATGAATATTTTATTAAAAATAATATCACCCAAAATTTTATAATTAGTATTTGAAGAATTAGTAAAATTGAAAAAGGATTTTATACTTTTAGATAAGTAATGATCATTAAAATTTTCTTTAATTCTGACTAGACTATAGAAAAAGACTCTTTTAGAATTTCCATGTCCTTCCTATATTGACACTTATTTCAAGGAGAATGTGAAAAGAATTATTAATATAAGTTTACATGATTATAAAAGTAAAGGATGGAGTGGAATAGTTGAAGACCATGATAGTTGCACTAGTTAAGGTGGAGAATTCCATCAAAGTTGGTAATGCCAAGTACACCACAAGTAATGTAGATGTTGTACGAAGTTATTTTGTTGAAATTGTCCTTAGAAGTTCCATCAAAGTAAGTATATACTTATTTGAATTTTGATTTTCTCAAACAATAGAAATTTTGAGGTTTGAATTTTTTCAATATATTCATTTTTTGTTAAATAAAATATAATTTAAAATAAATTTTTACTATTGTACGCCACCAACTTTGTGATATCTTAATTAATGCTTAGTAATTCAAAGGTTAACATAAACATAATTTAATACAATACAACGTAAATTTGCTATAATAAACAATAAATATGACAATAAAAACATATCAAAACCAAATCTTATGCTGGTACATCTAATTAATGTATTTTCAATATGGTGGTTGTAAATGATTGTTAACTTTTCATATCCAACATAATTATAAAATGAAGAAAAAAAAAAACATAATTTTCCATTACAGATACCCATAATAAAATGGCACATCCACAATATAAATGTCCAAACAAATAATTTATATGAAATCAATATTCATTTCCATCACCTTGATTATCTTCCTCGATTGGAATTGTAACATTGGTGTTCTCAAAAAGATGTTTAGATCTTGGATCATGTCTCAGTACGCACCACCAATCCCCATCCAACACATCTGGGTAAAAAACCACTTGGTTGCAATGTTTTGGGAAAACATAAGGCTCCTTACTTTCAACCCACATTTGTTTAGAGTTAATACATATTATCCCACGATCACAGTCTTCCTTTACATTTCTCCAATGAGAGGTCCACTTTCATGATCTCTTGTATATTTCCAATGTAACCTAACTTCCCCTTTATTAGGTTTTCATCACGGTGGCTAGCATGACTGGATCAGTCGAAATCGACCTCCACTCCACAATATTGTGTGATGCGGTCTACATTAGCATACTCAGTGTGAAAATGATGTCCATATGCCCACATAGATGGGAAGAAATGCACCTATAAAAATGTGAACAAAGGGCAATGTCATATGTCTAATAACTAAAGCATTAATAAAAACATAATACATGTTACAATTCAAATGTGAAATATTATAAATAGAATGTGTTACTTAGAGAGGTTATTATATAGTTGTTGCACTCGATCCCTATGTTTAGTGCATCCAAATATTATATGCCCACATATATGGGAATAAATGCACCTATAAAATGCAAACAAAGGGCAATGCCATATGTCTAATAACCGGAGAATTAATAAAAAGATAATACTTGTTACAATTCAAATGTGCAATATTATAAATAGAATGTGTTACTTAGAGAGGTTATTATAGAGATGTTGCACTCTATCCCTATGTTTAGTGCATCCAAATCTTCTCCACGTGGTTTACGATCGGACGTTGCATAATTCTCTTGTATTTGGTCAGCCGCCCAACTATTGGGACATATTTCGGGCATATTTTATTTTAAATGATTAGGATAAGGCATGCTTCTACCATTCAACCATATAATTGCTTTCTTGTCACTGTCCTATTTCCTTATTTTCTCTTCATACAACGTGACCTATGGTCACGTTTCCTCCATGTTGTAAAGAACAAATTTTTTGATGGAATCCATTTCAAAATTCGTTCATCTATACAAAACTTCAAAACAAATAGCATGAGATAAAATATATATTATTAGATTAAAGAAGGAATTTATTGATAGCATCAAAATTTCTAAATGTGTTGATGTATAAAAGAATTCAAAACAAATAGCATGGGATGAAATATATATTATCAGCTTCATTGTAAACAATTTCTCTGTACTAAATTGACAAAATATAATTGACTTACTCTTTATCAAGAACCTTTTTTCATTCATTTGGAGTAGCTCCCCTTCCCTTTTGTCCTCATATTGATAGTTGTCCCAAATGACTGCCCTTTCTGTGTCTTCAATTTGCTTGATGTACTCATTGGCATAATATAATGACTCATATACTATGTACCCCTATGCTATAGAACCCTTTGGTGTTTTCCTTTGTCGAACAAACCCCTTCAATCGTTTCATGTACCTCTCTAAGAATAACATCAAACGGCATGAGAGCACCCTAGCTAATTCAACCTCATCAGGTAGGTGAATTAGAAGATGGACTTGCAAGCCCATAAAACTCATGGGAAGTTCCTTCTCAAACACACAAACAATATCAGCTATCTCTCGGTGCCGACATGGAATGATAGCCTTAGGAATCTCCCTTGATGTGACCCAACATACAAATGCATATAATTTCTATATGGAATGTTTCAAGTCCTAGGGGAAGTCATGGTTCACATAACCACACACGAACAAAGGATAATGACACTACAAAATAGACACACACATCATTAATTTCCATAAAATTGTGAGTGCATAGAATATTTTTACCAATGTCATTATAGAAATAGAATAATCATCTATTCAACATACATACCCTTAGAAGGTTTAGATGATCATGTGATTTCAACCCCGACAGATTCCCATGTACATTGAAGAAACCCCGTAGAGTCGAACCATATAAAGATGGTGCCTTCACACCCAATATAACACCCATTGACATAGAAAGATCATCTTTCTTCAAAATCCATGGGACATCACTTTCTTTAAAATACCAAGAGGGACCAACCTCTCCTCTAGTTTCATTTCTCGGCCAATGTATCTTTTTAGTATTAAAAGCAATAAGATCTCTCCTCATAGCCATTGTGTCACTTTTATTCCATGATATGTGCCTCCATAAAGAAGATGAAACATTTTTGAATATATGCATGGGATTCAATAAGTGCCAATACTAATATGCTCCCGATATGGAAGCTCATAAAATACAGATTTCCTTTTCATCCCAATGGGAATTTTCTCAACATAGGTGTCAAAAAAGTCAGGATCATCGAACATAGGTTCCCTATTTGAATCAAATAATTATGCCATTTCATTCTACTTCTCTGTGTCATATGCTCTATTTCAATATGTCGGTGTCATTATTTCATGTCTCTAGGTTCTCTCTGGTTTACCATTGAAAGAAGATGCAACTCTTCTATAAGGGTGGTATTCTAGGAGGAATACCCTCGAACATTCGTACATTGGATTTTGTAGGCCATTGGACCACCTAGCCTTTATATAAGGTGATCTATAAACTGCCATGGATATTCCATTAGAACAGTTCGTCCCAAAATATCTAATAAAATACTTAAACATTTACTATTTAGGTTAATTTCCTTTAGATCTATAGAATATTTAGTTACTGATAAAATAGATAAAATGCAGAAAAATTAGAGAACAGTAAAACACATTCACACCATCCACAAATAAACAAAAGATATGACCTGGGAATCCCAATACATGAGAAAACCAAACTAGAAGGTGATGTTTCTCTGCTCTCTTTTCTCTGGTAAAGAAATGATGTAAGTACAAAGAAAGAGGCACTCTTTGTGGAGTTTCCTTTGGCCTTTGGCCTATATGGTTGCTACAAAATCTCTCCTCCTTTGCTATTCTCATAGAATACCACTCTCAGATTTTTTTTCTCAACTATGGAACAAGATACAATGAAAAATAATGGAACCCCTTCTCCTCTTAGTGGCTCTGTATTTAACATAGCCTGATAGTCATCTAGGTATAGGTTTTTGACTTCCTCAACCTTCAATTGTGATAAGGTTTTGAACCTTCTAGAATTTTCTTAGAAAATCCACTACATGGCTAGCCCCACATGGCTAAGTAATGGAGGCTAACATGGAATCCACTCACACCATGTTCATCAATATGGTAGGTCAACTTGTGGGAGGCATAACTTTCTCATACGAACTTTGATTGATGAATGTTTCACGCCATTGGAAAGGTATCGACATGTAGAATTTAGAATGTTCTTTAATAACAAGGTTTGGACCAAAAATAAGGCGTTTATACCTCAAAATGGCTCGAGAATATTTCTAACTATTGTTTGGACCCAAATTTCCAAATTTGGACCAGCCGTCGAAATGACCCTGCAAGCTACTTCCTCCAATGTTTCCACCCAAAAATTAGTGATATAGATGAAAAATAATACAATGATCCAATACAGATCATAAGGTCCACAAAATTTACATCCATGATACCCTTTTGTTACATGGCCTGCGATGTTAATGTGTACATAGCATGTTAGTGTAAAAAATATAGTTGCACCAAATGAAGTATGCCAAATAAAATTACAGATACAAAAAAATAGATGAACATTCTTACTGGAGAAAACTCTTAGTCCTGGATAATCATGTGTGGTGTACGCACATATGCCATACAATGAAAAATACCTCTCCATTGTGATGGGTATCGATACATGATATACATGTATCCCTTTCCATAATTTCTTAAATTCATTGATCAATGGTTGGAGGTAGACATCCATTCTCTTCACTTGTATTATACCCAGGACTATAAGAGGAACATAAGATGTTCATTCTTCATGGAAAACCATGGGGGGATATTTTTATTGATCAATACCATTGTCCAAACAAATTAGTTAGTTTTTGGGGGGGAATACGGGTTAACTCCAATCATAGCTATTCTCAATTAGAGGCTATGTACTTCATCATTGAATTTATCAGGCCATGTATCCTCTATATTCTTCATGGCTATTGAATATGTTGCAATTCACATAACTCCTGGCTCACTTCTTTGTGAAGCATGCCACCCCTACAACATGGCTATTTTTTTGCAACGAATGATCCTTTGAATCCTTGGAATTATAGGCATGTGCCTCAATATCTTATGGGGAGCACCATGTTCCTTACCCTTTATTTATTTATTTATGGTACCTATCATGCCCACATATTGTACATATGTCTTTTCCTGCATATTCATTTCTGTATAGAATACAATCATTTGGACATCCATGGTATGATATGTACTCAACACCCAACATTTTCAGCATTGCTTTGCCTCTGTGCAACTATCAAGCAAGTGATTATCTCTCAGAAGTACCTTATCTTTGAATAACCTACAATTAGTGGGAAATATAAATTTACATTATCATTAAGCATGAATAAAATCAACCATTTTCTTCCTTCTTTGTGTGACGAGATTCCTTAAAAAGTTAGGGGACTTAACGATTAGTTACCTCAAAAGTACAATGAAACACACATATGACATACCATACATTGCTTTCAAGTTGTACAATAACATTGTTGTCCCTAGCTAGGTAGACCTTACAGACTCCTATATTGGACCAATTAGAGGGGTGGTGGAAGCAGATTTCAGGTTTTCATATAAGGTATCTACGACATCAACTCCATCCCCTAGTTCATTTTGCTAGAATGCATCTAAAAACATTCCCTCCATGGCCTGGGTATCCCCCAATAAATCATCCATGCCAACATCTATATCATTTCCTTCATCCCCAACATGTGAAGAACTAGTGTTACTGTCAAGGTTTTGAATTGGTGACTCGAGACATAGTGGGAATTGAATAGGTGGTTTTTTCAACCATTCTCGGTATGCTTCCTCTCTGAGATCTTTTCATTTAGCAACAAGCTCGTGACTTGGCATTGTAGTGGGGTGCAATGATAGATGGTATATAGGTTGCTCGTCATTAGAATATTGATTGTAAAAATAGTGAAAATTGCATTGATAATATTAGTAACACAATGCTTTTAATATGTTCAAACATTATACCGAACACTTAGAAGCATGGAAATTTTCTTTCCAATTATAAACATGAAACCGACCCCTTTATAAAACTAATGTAGAATTAAGAAATACATTTACATTAGGTCCATTGAAAATCCAAAAAATATAATTACTCAAACATGATTTTATTACTCCCTATAGGTTCGTCTACATAAAAGAGATCAAATTCACGGTGTAATACCATTGACCCAGGTCGGTTGCTAGAAGATGGCATGTTAGGATTGGTAGGGTAAAGAGGTTGTCCATTTTCATCAAACATATTCTTGTGGTATCTTTATCTTGATAAGAGCTTGTGGAATTTTGGGACCACGGGAATATCTTGAGCATCTGAACTTGATCATGAATCTTGATCATCCAAAATTCAATGAACAATTATTAATCTGCACCTGCATACATAACATAAATTCAATGAGATAAATGAATTGTCAATAAAATATATCCATACTGCAATCAATGTGAGAGAACTTGAAGGAGTTCCAAAGATACAGAATGAGGTGATGATGGAATCTGAAGAATTGGCCATTTTATATTATCATTCTTTTTTTTCTACATATCATCCAAAAGTTGTCATATTAGGTAGCATAGAATAATCTAACTTCAAAAATAACTTTGAATAAATTTTATAAATTGACAATACACTTAAAAAATCATTGTTTTTTTATGCCCAGCTATACAAGAAATCTCAATATGGATTTATAAAATATGGAAACCTTACTCTATCCTTGAAAATATCCTCCTCGAACATAGAAAATGTGAATTTGATGCTCAACCCCTCTCTCACTCTCTTCCTCATTCCCTCCCCTTCTCTCCCT
>JASDQU010107026.1:75752-110602 GCA_032191745.1 Picea mariana | reverse complement strand
CCCCCACTAGTGCGCTTTATCATTTCAAAACATACTAGTGTGTATATATAAAAAAAAAATACATCGGTGGGTTTAATTGGGATAAGCATCGAAGAATAACCTCTGCAATTTCCTCTGCAAAATTTAAATATAGATGTTTTCATTTTCATTATGAAAATGTAACTACCTTATGATGCATTATTACTTACACACCGCCCTAGTGTGTTATTAATTACATGTCACACTGGTGTGTTTCAAACTTTCTATCACACCAACTGAAGCAACTTGGAAAAATATCTCACACTTACTATCAATACTTTGAAATTTATTACGAAAATCAATTAGTTTGTTATGCATACCGCACCGGTGTGCTATGAATGAAATAACTCACCAAAAAACATAACTTCTGAAAAAAAAAAATAACGCACACGTTTATCATCAATGTGCTGAAATATACAACGAAAAAATGAGTGGGAATGTAGCACCTATATATAATATGATATGAAATAAAAGTATTCTAATTGATACACACATGCATTAAAATAATTGATGGAACAAAATCTTTCTCTTTAAATGGAATAGTAGAAACATAACAAATGCATGCTAAGAAAATACCTCCTCCTTGGTTTGTTGAAGTTGATCCATTGTGATGTAGTCCAACTAAAGATGCTTCCAAGCGTTCCTTCTTTTCCACTTGACCAGAGTGAAAGAACAGAATCCTCCTAGCCAACTAAGAGCATATTCATCTTCCTAGCTCCAAGCAACATTTCAGTTCGTTGGCCCTCTATGTCCGTGACTCCAAGAAAAGAAAAGCACAATCTCTAAGAAAACTATGACAAGAATATATCTTCCAAAAATTATCCAACCTATTAACCTCCTCTCCCTCTCCACCTCCTCTCCTATTTATCAAGTTTCCATACTCCCTTCCCAACGTCTCCTCAACCACCCTCATTAATAGTAATTAATCTCCCTTGTCTAGATTTTTTTGGGAAAAGTTAAAATAAAACTAAAATAAAAATGACTTGCATAAATAAGAATAAGTAAAATGAAAGGTCTTTCTTCTCATGCTAGCTTATAAATTCAATTTGACAATTTTTCCCAAAATAAACATGACAACCCTGTTGGATAGTTGGTTTGGACAGTTGGTTGTCATTGATGTCAGCCCTTGGAGAAGTCTGGAAGCCCTAGAGATGTGGTTGATATTGATGTTGAATTATTTATCATTGATGGAGTAGTTGATGTCAGCAGATGTGATGGGTGCATTTGATAAAGTCTACATGAAGCCCCAAAGGTTTGGTTATAGGACCCAAAGTTGGTCGAGGAATATGGACATCAAGGAAAAATTAAATGCAGGTAATATACTCATAGATGGATAGTAATCGTCATGTCATTTTTGGTGATAGTTAGTACGCCACGTGGTTCCTCACGATTGATGATTTATGGCCTTATGAATTTAGAATCCCCAAAGAATGGTCAAGATTCCCCTATTTGGTTACAAGTCTTTAATGAAAGGGTAATGTGGTGGAAAAAAGAAAAGTCAAGAAGCCCCTAAGATTAAGGAAAGAAGTTACTAATAAAAAGTATAAATACACCTCAAGGAGTCTCTCATAAGTAAACACACTTACATTAAATATCCATCTTGTGAATTTTATGGTCTAATATCTTGAGTTTGAGGCAGCGGAGAAATTGCAAAGGAAGAGAGAGAGAGTTTTAGAGTTGTAGAGAGTGTGGGTTTCTGATAAATCCTAATTAGGATAGCCTTCATGGTTCATGCATAGGGTGTCCCGTGAGGCACCCCCGCGGGTTTCCTAGGGAAAATCATGTGAGGCCTCCCATGACAGGTAGTCTTCGTCCCATGAGGACAAGACATAAGTGAAGGAGGATGCTTGTTTCTGGTTTTTTAGGACTGAGGTATTTCTATAGGTCTGTGTATCAAGATCATAGGCACTAGGCCAATTATATATGTAAAAGGTGTTCGTGTGAGGTTGATGCACTTGTTGTGGTATAGGTTGTGGGACATAGTTGATGCTTGGTATGGTATAGGTTGATTCTTTGGTGCATGCTTTGGCACATGGTTGAGACACATATCTTATGATGATATGTTGGTGATATTGGTACATGATTGGTAGAAGCGTGTGTTGGTGGTGTTGGACATCCATTTGAGAGGTGTCATTGGTATATGATCCATGTGAGAGGATCTGGTTGAGTATCGGTGACAGTGACAGGTTGGACAAGTTGATCAGTGACAACTTGATGTGATAGGTTGGATACGGTGACAGGTTGGAAGTTATAGGTTGATGTGATAGTTGTTGTGATAAATCTCACACCGCGGATAGGTTGAGCTCCCATTAGTTGGGTTTTCTTCGACTAATATAGCTAGAACAAGTGGAAACTAACATTATAGATTTGCATATATGTATGCATGAAATAATAGAGGAAGAGGAAGAGAAAGAGGAACCTTTTTGTGTCAATTGTCCTCATTGTTCTTTATTGTTTCGATGTTGGTTCTTGTCCAGCTCCAAACATAGTCTACCTACAAATAAATAAAACTATCCTCCTCTTCTACTGCTTGTAACAAGTTAGATAAAATATATCATAACTAGGCCACAATCATTCATACATAAACTTGAAACGAGACGAAAATAAGGAAATAGGCCAAGTTTATTAATACGAGAAACAATGGAACTTACATTCATGATGTGATGCAGATATTACTCCATGCTTGTCCTATCCAACCCTTGAATGAATGTCTTGAAGTCAAAATGATGATTCTTCAATGGATCCCTTCCCCCCTTTCACCATGGAAATGCTCTCAATATATAGGATTGGGATTCTTAACCACCATGGAGAAAATCACTCACTAGATCCACTAAATTGAGATCTCCAAGACTTTTAGGGAGAAACTATCTCTCAAGAATTTTAGGGAGAAATATCTCTCAAGGATTTTAAGGAGGAAATATCTCTCAAGATCCACCAAATTAGGATTTTGGTTTGATAAAATCTCTCAACCATCCATGAGACTCTCAACTTCTCCTTGAGATTAGGAAACTAAATGTGAGGTGGATTCTCACACTAAATTAATTTCCTTTTTTTGAATTAATGAATAATATATGTGCACATAGTATTTTTACCTTCATATGATAAATTTATCCTCCACACTTACTAGGGATTGTGACATATGTTATTTCATGATGTCAAGGTGTTGTGACACTTATTAAAGTGCATACGACACTTGACCAAGTGCATGTGACACTTAGTAAGGTGCATACGACACTTTACGACACTTAGATATAAATAGGTGCAATACTTAAGTGTGAAATTTTGGTGTGTAATAGATGCCCCCTAAAGTGTGAAGTCAAAAGAGAAATCGATGGCTGAAACACTTTACAAAAATATGTGCATCAAGGGACCGAAGTAGGAGAGACTGACGGAAGCTGCAAACACACATAAAATAGTATTAGTATATATGTATCATTCCCAAGGTATGCATACCTATGATCAGAGTAAAATGACTCAAAGAATAGCCACTAACCAATATAGTGTAGATCCATGAAAGTACTGATTAAGGATATGGCCAAAAAACATACAATGTGGATCCATACCTCCATGATTGAATCAGGTCATAGCCATGAAAAAGTACACAGCGGATCTACGATATGAAAACAACATAGACACGAACCAATACAAAGTGGATCTATGTGACAGTGTACTTCAGTAAGATTATTCTCCATCATAACCTAGGTTAGGCACATAAAATTGGTAGGGACCTAAAAGAGTTCCCAGGGTCTTCATCCTAATCCTGAACTAGTAAGATTCTAATCATGCGAATACATGTGTTGATGTCGAACATGGTAGAAACCACTTGATTACCGGTCATTAATGTAAACTGATAACAAGTGCAATGGAAATCACTAGTGATGTCAATGAATCCCAAGGTACCCTAGTACCATCCGAAGAATGTGAATCAATGAGCTAAAATCGAACATTCAGAGAAATATTTCGTTTAGGGGTCAATGATGTAAACCCATTGTCGAAAGTGAGGAAATTTTTCATTGAGGCATGCTGGCTCCAAATCACTAACTGGTTTCTAATTCTAATTCCCAAATAATGTGTTGAATTCAATAGTAATAGACTCATCGAAGGAGGGATATGATTTATCCCCCATCATCGACACGAAACTAGTTAGGATAGCCATTTGCGATGATAAAGAAAATGTGGATAGACTGACATGGGTATGAAAAATGGATAATAGTACAGAGGTTGATTGAAACTGAGACTTCCCTTGAACATTGTGTGGCATGAAAAGTGACTTGGAATCATTGATTCCTCAGGGCAATGATCCAAACATAATGTGACAATCACCATAGTGTGACGAAAACCAAAGGTTCTCTTTGAAGGATTTGAAAGAGTATGACAATACGTAGAGTTGATATGACTCAGAGACAAGTGGATTACCTAACTGTAAGAAGAATGCAAATAGGTTCCATGTTCAAGGGTGAGTAAGAAAATCTACCATAATGTTTCATAAGCTTGAACACTTCCCAAATTCCCCCCCCATCCAGATAGATGAGTACCTCTTTGTTTTTTAACGAGCTTGAGGAGGATAACAAATGCTCAGTACAACTCACCTTCGACAAGTTCCTCTTCACATGTTTAATGAACCTGAAGAAGTAAGGGTTTGATCCTAAATGGGTCCTTCAATGAATAATTTTACGAGTCCAGAGAAGGTAAACTCAGTGGTTTTTCATGTTTAGGGATTTTGAAAAGAACTTAAAGGAAATTCCAAAGTTGACCTTTTTGTAAATTTAGTCTCCCAATCCCGAAGAAGTATAAAACAATAGGAGAGAGAAGTCTTCTAGCTGAAAGAGGCTAGAGTATTCATTTTTCATAATTAGTATTATGAGGCCAAAAAATGGGTAAAATACCACTTGAAAAATTCCCTTTCAAACCTTTTAACGAGTGTGAAAGGAAATAATCTCACTCAACAATCTTTTCATGTTTAGGGAGTCTGAAAAGAGCTTAAAGAAAACTCCAAAAAGTTCCTTTTTTCGTATAGATTTTACGAGTTCGAAAAAAATGATAAAAGTATTCTTAGTAACCTATTCTCATGTATTGATGAGCATGAGAAAGAATAAAGACTAAGTTCGATTTATTCCCAACATAATGTCAAAATGTTTGGAGTGATACCCATGGATGGTTGGTACTTTTCCCCTAGTTGAGAAGATAACAAATTAATTCCAACATGACGTCCATAGGCTGGAGACATACTCCCTAAGCTTTGTTTTATCTATCAACTCTTATGTTTCACCAATTTATGTACCCGAATAAACTCTTGGTTACTAATAGGTAAATGTTCATCAGAGAAATAAAGAGTATCAACAGACATAGGCAGATTAAATGAAGGTTAAGTTATGATACTAGTGAAAGACTCAACTCAACATTTACAAGATCGAGCGAAAGACTTGACTCAACGTTTTCGATATCTAGTGAAAGACTCGACTCAATTGAAGGGGGATCTGTTTTTCATTTTTTAACGAGCTTGACACAGAAAAAGAAACCATGCTCATAAACTTCTAATTCATTTTTTAACGAGCTTGACAAAAAAATGGGAAATTTGCTCGCAACTGCTTTCATTTTTACACAAGCTTGAAATAGAGAAATACCATGCTTGTGGGTACCTATTTCATTTTTTAATGAGATTGACACATAAATGATAACTATGCTCGTGTTTGGTTTCATTTTTTAATGAGCTTGAAACCAGAAAATAAACCTTGCTCAGGGATGGTTTCATTTTCTAATGAGATTAAAACCAAAAAATAACCTCTTCTCAAGGATGTCTACCATGGATTCCAAGAGGTCTTCATCAAATTAAAGAAAAAAACTCTAGAAGGAATACATGGTAAGGGACTTACTCGGATCGACAAGTGGAAGAATAGACTCCAAGGTCCCTAACGAGGGATTTACCATGTCAACTGTCGAATTTAAATCCAAAGAAGATGAGCATACAATGATAGTCTCCTTCTCATCATTAGTTGAAATCATGGGACATGTTTCCACATAATTAACCTATGGTGGGGTGGATATTGCTTGCATATCAAGAACATTTAGGGAATTCGGATGGTTGGTCGTCGTATGAGGGACAATGAATGAAATCTCGTCAATGGTCACAATGTTTCCATTATGAGGAAAATACATCACTCAAAACAGTGTGGACACAATATATTTCATAGCATATACATAATCTCTCCCTAGGAGAAAATTAAAATTCAAGGGGCCTTGGACTACCATCACATCAATATAGACAATTTTCCCTCCTAAGGTAACAGTTAACCAAGGAAGGATCCCTAAAGATTCACTGGCTCTTTTGTTAAAAGCCAATAGATTATGAGTCACTAACACAAGCTGAGGGGAACCAAGAACTTTCCAAGCGTTTGAGGACAGAATAACACAAGAACCTTTGTCTACAATACAATGACATATGTTTATATTGCAAACTTGAGCAATGATTTGGAAAGGAAAGTAGGAAGGAAGGAGAGGTGTCGTTAGTCTATTCCAATCAAAGGAAATAACCTCATTACTTGGAGGGGGTTCCATTGGAATGAGTGAAATTCCCCCTTGTCTGTAGTTATCTATAGCTATAAGAATAACCTGAGTAATATCTACTTCACTCTTCAAGGGAAGAGTGGGATTGAAAGATGGTGGAATCAGGTCAACCACTTGAACTTCACTCTCCAAGAGGGAAAGAGTGGGATCGAAAGATGATGGAATAGATTCAACCACTTGAACTTCACTCGCCAAGGGGGAAAGAGTGGGATCGACCGATGATGGAAGTGGATCAACCACTTTATCAACCAATGGTTGGTTGGTAGAAATCTTACAGTAACCATTTGGAATTTTTTCTTGGACATCAACAATATTTTCCAACAAACGTGAAGCCTCATCCATATGAGGGAAAAGGCAATTTTAATGACTTCCTTCACATAGCATACAAGCAGACTTGACTCTACCTTTCTTACTTCCAACTTTACTATCACTAGTTGATGGGTTGTCACCGGCATTATTTGATGTAGTTTGCGACACGAGTTGTTGAGAACCATAGACCACACTTCTAAGACCTTGGGAAGACCAAGGAAATACTTAAGAAGGTGGTCACCCTTACAAAGATTTCAAGGGAATTTGGTCTTGCGAGTTAGCTAGGTAGGCTTGTCAATATTATCAACACTCCTAGACTGATTAACAATAACTAGTTCATTGCCTCCAACATTACCTGTAGTGCTTGGAAACTTGGCCCTTTGTGTTGAAAGATTAATTAATTAATTTTTGAAAGATTAATTATTGCAGGGTTTAATTAATTGTGGAAAAATATTGCAGGGATTAATAAATTATCAAAAAAGATTAATTGTCGAAAAATATTAATTATCGAAAGTTTAAATGTTGGAAGATTGGTTGTCATTGATGTCAACCCTTGAAAAAAGTTTCATTTCGAAGTAAAGTGGCAGTGAATAGAAGATAAAGATTTGCATGTGAGTTTCGTGTGAGTTTCATGCCATCATGAGTCGCATGGCAGTTGCATGTCATTAAGAAATTTATCTTTAAAACATAGAGAATATTCAATTGCAAATTATTTATGTGTAATCACTTATGAGAATATAGGTTGGAGATCTGAGGCAGTGAATCGAAGACAGAGAATTCCAGAGAAGTAAAAAGTTTGCAAGAGACGAGAGTACTGAGAAGGGGTTTCATATAGGGATTCCTTGAGTATATTTGTGGGTTTCAGGAGGAAAAGCACGAACATTAACAACCTACAATGAGGAAAAGTGTGGATACCTGTGGGAAGACAGTGCACATAGTCACAGACCTGTGAGGAAAAATTCAAGAAGATCATGGATCTAAAAATCAATTCAATTTTAGGGTAAAGGTATGTATTCCTGAGTGTGTTAGGAAGTTATTTTGAAGAAATCAAGAACATGTATGTCTCAGTGAGTTATAATCACTTAATTTGAAGAAACATTTTATGTATTTTGGTATGAGGTGTGTGTGGTTGCAGTCTTGATGAGATATTGATATCAATATCAGCAACAAGAATATCAAAGAAAACAACAACAATAGGTTATCAATGATGGAGGTAGTGACAAATTAGTCTACATCTATATTTCATGGTGGTTGGACGGGGCAAGGAAAGGGGGTTGTAGCCTCCTTCTGGTTAGAGACAGAAAATTAGGGAGTTACAACTTCCTTTAGGTTGCATCCTATAAATAGGGGGTTGGAGCCTCCTTCCAGCGGTAGCTAGAGAAATAGGAAGTTGGTGCTTTGAATGAATTTACTCTTTGATAAATAAGAAAATCATTTTTCATATTTTTTTCCCGCATTGGGTTTCCACGCAAAATTATGGTGTACTGTGTTTATGTGATGTTTATGGTGTTGATGATATTTTGAATGCTCATAATATTCATTGGAGGTTTTATATTGTGATTAAAACTACTAATTATTCTTATATTGATTCACCCCCTCCTCTCAGTATTCTAACAATTGGTATCAAATTCGGTTGTTCAGGAAGCAGTCTAACCACTGGAAGGAGATCATGGAATACGCTAATTTTGGGGCACCAAGGTTTGAAGATTAGAACTATACCTTCTGGAATAAAAGGATGAAAACCCTTTTACAGGCACAAGGATTTTATGTTTGAAAATCAATAGCAAATGGGTATACAACACCATCCACTCCCCCAACTAACATAGATGGAAAGAAACTCATCGAAAACAACTCAAAGGCTAAAGGTACTATTCTAATAATTTTAGTTGATTCGGTTTTTTTCAAAGTTATGCATTGTGATAGTGAAAAGGATATTTGGGATAGACTCCAAAATGTTTATGAAGGAGATGCCAAGGTAAAGGGAGATAAGCTTCAAAGTTTCAGAGCTGAGTTTGAACAGTTGAAGATGACAGAAGATGAAGACATTACATACTACCTTCTATGAGTTGGCAAAGTAGATAACACTATTAAAGGATTGGGAATATAAGTTTATGACTCAATGGTTGTTCAAAAGGTATTGAGGTCTCTTCCTATGATATTTGATTCTAAAATATCATCCCTAGAAGAAAGAGAAGATCTCGGTACATTGGGCATGGACGAGTTACATGGAATATTTACAGCCTATGAGATGAGAACAAAACAAGAGAAACCAGTCACAAAGGAAGTATCTTTCAAGGCATCCAAGAAGACAAAGAAGAAGCACATGCTAAATTCAAAACCAAGTTGCAGCTACAATGATGATTCAAATGAATATGGAGAGATGGATAACTTCATAAGGAAACTAAAAAAAGGAACTGGAAAGTATAAAGGTATGCTTCCATTAAAATGTTTTAATTGTGGTGGTATTGGTAATTTTGATTCTAAATGTCCTCATAGGAATAAAGGTAGTGATGAAGAAGAACCTTCTAAAATGGAAAAGAAATATCAAAAAGGAAACAAGAGAAGAAACAAATTCTTCAATAAAAGTTTCTACTCAAAGGAGGACAGTTCCTCATCATATGAGAGGGATAATGATAGTGACAGTGATTCAGAAAGAGTAGTATTCATGCCAATAGAAGATGATTCCAAAGAAGAAGGTGATGTTGATCTTAGAGCAGAGCTAACTAGTGCATTAGAAGAACTCAGGAAAGAAAGGAAGAAAAACAAGTCACTCAAGGTAGAGTTAAAAATGAAAGAGGGATTTCAGAATTCCAACTCTAAAGAACTAGAGTAGATGATCATGAGTCTAAAAATCCAAATAGAATAAGAAAAAAAATTGAGGAAATTCTTAGAAATCAGTTAGAAGAAAAGGAGAAACGATCAGAAGCTTGGAAGGAGAAGTAGTCTCTTTAAGGAAAGATATTCAAAAGAAATATATGCAGCATAAGAGCATCAAAATATTGGATCGAATCATCAGCAGTCAAAGATCGCCATATGAAAAGTCCAGAATAGGATACCATCAAGTAAAAGTGAGAAAGGGTCGATCTCCAAGACAACTAAACAAGAAGTAGAACAAATAAATTATGCATAGATTGTAAGAAATTTAGTTAAGAAGGAAGAAATTTAGAACAAAGAAGCTATGCATAGATTGTAATAAATTTAGTTAAGGAGGAAGAAATTTAGAACAAAGAAGCTATGCATAGATTCTAGATTGACTATTCCACCCAGAGAATCAAAGCATAACATTAGCAGTCAGATATCGGAACCACAAGGGATATGGAAAAGAAATAAGAATCAATGCTCTCTTTCTATACAAGCCCAACACAAGAAAAGTGATTGGTATGTTGACAATGGTTGTTCCATGCATATCACAAGTGATAGAAACAAGTTTCTAACTTTGAATAAGAAAAAAGATGGATTAGTTTCATTTGGAAATAATCATTCAGCTAAAATTATAGGTAGAAGCACAATTGAGCTTGGAAGAAAAGATGCAATGGTAGAAAATGTTCTACTGGTTGAAGATATGAAGCACAGTCTGTTGATTGTAAGTCAAATGTTTGATCAAGGACACACACTTCAGTTCAAATTAGAGAAATGTGAAATAAGGAAAGAAAAATCAGGAAAGCTAGTGGTGATGACTATAAGGACTCTGAACAACATACATGTTTCGAATGAAATTGGAAAGGAAATTTGTTGTTTAGGAAAATAAAATGAAAGTTGGCTCTGGCACAGAAGAATGGGTCACATGCACTTTGAAAATATTTTCAAAATCAACAGAAAGGAGGCAGTAAGAGAAATTCTTGAAATTTCAAAGCCAACGAATACTCTATGTAAGCATTGTCTACAGGGAAAACATACCAGGACCAAGTTGAAATAAAAGGAGTACTCAACAACAAAACAATTGGATATTGTACATATTGATCTATGTGGACCAGCAAGGACAAAGGGATTAAATGGTGAACAATACTTCATGTTGTTGATTGTTGACTACACAAGAATGACTGCAATTTTCTTTCTTAAGAAGAAGTCAGAGACATTTGAGCACTTCAAGATATACAAAGAGATGGTTGAAACATAGATAGACTTGAAAATCAAATAATTCATGGATTTTTGTGGGGAACATGGGATAAAAAGGCAATTCTTAGCAGCCAGGACACCTCAGCAAAATGGAGTTGTTGAAAGAAAGAACATGATTGTACAGGAGATGGCCAGAACCATGTTGAAATATTCCAATTTAAGTGAAATATTTTGGGCACAGGAAGTACATACAATAGTTCATATCATGAACAAAAGGATGCTCAGAAGTAACAGTGATAAGACACCATACGAGCTATGTAAATGAAGACTGACAAATGTGAAGCATTTTAGAGTGTTTGGAAGCAAGTGTTACATCAAAAGAGAAGATTTAAGGATTGGAAAATTTGACTCTCGAGTTGACAAAGGAATATTTTTCAGGTACTCAAGCCCCCCAAACTTTAGGTCTCTCCCAAAACACCTAGCAGGCGAGTATAGAAAAATCATCCATCAAAATAGATCATTGGGAATAAAGATGTAGGAGTTGAAACTCGAAGAAAATTACAGTCACTAGAACAAAGACAACTATCACTACTGTCCACATTTGAACCTAGCAGTTTTAAAGAATCCAACACCAATGAACACTAGATAAAATATATGGAAGAAGAATTGAATCAGATAGAGAAGAATGAAACATGGGAACTTGTTCCAAGGCATAAGGATAAGAATGTGATTGGCACAAAATGGGTATTCAGAAACAATTTGAACGAGGATGGACATGTAACCAAGAATAAAGCAAGGCTAGAATGCAAGGGATATACTCAGGTTGACAGAATATATTTTGAAGAAACTTTTTCTCTAGTTGTCATAATGGAAGCAGTCAGATTGATCTCTACTTATGCATGTTGGAATAAAATCAAAGTATATCAGTTGGATGTAAAATTATCCTTCCTAAATGGAGAACTAGAAGAAGTCTACATCGAACAACCAGAAGGATTTATACTTTCAAAAATGAAGATTATGTTTGCATATTGAAGAAGGCACTATATGGACTCAAAAAATCCCTCTGAGTATGGTATTCAATATTGGACAGGTATCTACAACAACAAGGGATCATGAAAGGAAATGCAAACAACAATTTATACATAAAGGTAAATCAAAATAATTTGTTGATAATTGAAATTTATTTTGATGAAATTATTTTTGGTAGTAATGATAATAGGATGAGTCAGAGATTTGTTAAAGACATGTAGAATGAATTTGAAATGTCATTACTTGGTGAGTTGTATTTCTTTTTGGGACTCCACATATGTCATCTAGAAATAGGTATTTTCATCTCCCAGACAAGGTATATCAAGGAAATTTTCAAGAAGTTTGGATTGCTAGATTTCAAGCCCATAAGTACTCCCATGCAGACCAGTTGCAAATTGAGCAAAGATGATATATCCAAATATGAAGATCAAAGAATCTAAAGATTTATGATTAATGGAATTTTACTCTATGTGACTGCATCAAGACCGAATTTGATGCAAGAAGTTGGAAAGGTAGTGAAATTTCAAGCAACACCAAAGGAAACACATGTTATGGAAGTAAAGAGAATATTTAGATATCTCAACGGAACAAAATACTATGGATTATGGTATCCAAAAGGGAATGATCTATCTCTAGTTAGATACACAGATGCGTATTGGGCAGGAAGTGTTAATGATAGAAGAAGTACAAGTGGAGCATCCTTCTACTTGGGTGATTGTCTAGTATCTTGGTTATGAAAGAAACGGTCTTCAATGTCATTGTCCATAGCAAAAGTAGAGTATATTGCAACAATAACATCATGTACACATGTTCTCTAGATGAAGCAAACTTTGTAGGACATACAGGTGGAATATGATGAGACTATTTCGATATTCTGTGATAACACCAGTGTTATAAGTATCTCTAAGAATCTAGTGACGCATTCCAAGACGAAGACATTATAATCAAGTTTCACTTTATATGGGAATAGATTACAGAGATGAACATCAAGGTATATTATATTGGTACAAAAGAATAGATTGCATATATATTCACCAAACCTCTTCGAAGGGATACTTTTGAGTGTATTCCCCAGATACTTGGAGTAGTTTCATCCCCACAGTGAATGGTTTTTGAAATACTTGAATGTTTTTTGAATGGTTTTTATCATAGATGTACACGAGGAAGCACCATGAAGAGAAACATCAATAGAGATCATAGGCTTATTGACAGGGAGAGAATCCCCAAGGAAAAGTCATCATTTTCCATTGATGTAAAAGGGGGAGAGAAAAACAGAGGCATGGAAGAGATTAGGCATGAAGATAGGGGGAGCCAACACATGAAGACATGGGGAGACATAATGACCATGAGTGTTTCCATTGTCGTTTCTAAGTGTTTCCATCAATGACAAAGGAGGGGATTGTTGAAAGATTAATTATTGCAAGGATTAATTAATTGTGGAAAAATATTGCAAGGATTAATTAATTATAAAAAAATATTAATTGTCGAAAAAGATTAATTATCAAAAGTTTAGATGTTCAAAGATTGGTTTTCATTGATGTAAACCCTTGAACAAAGTTCCATGTCGAAGTAAAGTGGGATTGAACATAAGATAATAGGTTTCATGTGAGTTTCATGTGAGTTGCATGCCATCATGAGTCACATGGTAGTTGCATGTCATTAAGAAATTTCTCTTTAAAACACAGAGAAGATTCAATTGTAAATCACTTATGTTTAATCACTTTTGAGAATACATGTTGGAGATATGAAGTAGTGAGTCGAAGACAAAGAATTCTAGAGAAGTAAAAAGTTTGCAGGAGCTAATAGTATGGAGAAGGGGTTTCATACATGGATTCCTTGAGTATATCCGCGGGTTTCAGGAGGAAAAGAATGGAAATTCATGGTCTACAGTGAGGAAAAGCATGGATACCTGCAGGAAGGCAGTGCACACAGTCGCAGACCTATGAGGAAAAATCCAAGAAGATTAGGGATCTGGAATTGAGTTCAGTTTCAGGGTAAAGGTATGTCTTCCTGAGTGTGTTCGGAAGTTATTTTGAAGAAATCAGGAACACTTATATCTCAGTGAGTTATAAGCACTTGATTTGAAGAAATATTTTGTGGATTTTGGCATGAGGTGTGTTTGGTTGTAGTCTTGATGAGATATTGATATCACTAGTAGAAAAAATAATATCATAGATAACAACAACAAGAAGTTATCAATGACAGAGTTAGTGACAAATTATTCTACATCTATATTTCAGGGCGGTTGGATGGGGCAAGGAAAGGGGGTTGTGGCCTCCTTCTGGTTGGATCCAGAAAATTAGGGGGTTGGATCTTCCTTCAGGTTGCAGCCTGTAAATAAGGGGTTGGAGCCTCCTTCCATTTGTATCTAGAGAAATAGGAACTTAGTGCTTTGAGTGAATGTAAACTTTGATCAATAAGAAAAACATTTCATGGTTTTTTCTCGCATTAGGTTTCCACATAAAATTATGGTTTACTGTTTTTATGTGATATTTATGGTGTTGATGATATTTTGAATGCTCATAATATTAATTGGAGGTTTTATATTGTGATTAAAAGTACTAATTGTTCTCATACTTATTCACCCTCCCCTATTAGTATTCCAACACTTTCCTTAGTTTTATTCTTCTTAATATTCATTTTCTTCTTCTTCTTATCCACCTGGTTACTAGTTTCATAGATTTCACTAGGAGAGGAAGAAGAAAGGGAAGAATACCTGATAGGTGAAGAAGGTGAAGGGTCAGCATAAGGTTGATGTTCTTCGGGTGGAGGGCTTGCATATGAAGTACCAAGAACATTTTGGATCACCGGAGTGGAAAACAACCATATCGGTAACCCAATAGTGAATCTCAGAAGACTCAAAGTGGAAATATAAGGAGGACCAACATTTCCAAAAGAAGGAAAAACAAAAGGTTCACCGGGAAAAGGGGTCCCTTCATTGGGATTTATAGGAACTGATTTCATAGACTCAACCTAGGGTCTACTAAATAAAAGAGAACACACTACCAAATTCCCTATAAGATAAGATAAAACAAACAAAGGAAGTAGGGATCTTTCGAAGACGAGAGATGAGGTCCTCAATGAAGATATGAGAAGCAGTTACCCTGACCTCCACATAACAGCCCTTCCCAGTGAAAGTAAACCTCACTTCGCAGGGCCACCCTCTAGGGGTATTGAGAGTGTGATGCAACATCTTCCTTAGGTACCACAAGGAACCTTCTGAATAAGGAACCCCCCTTCCAGTCACCCATGTAGAATCTTAGGAAAAGAAACTATGTTTACCAATTTCACAAGAGACAGTTGGGTGGGTAACCATTCGAAGATCAAGACTAAGAAAATGGTACTAGGAATGGAGGACACAAATCCATGACTGAAATACTGAGAAGAAGTGGTGTCACCCCTAGGACCTTCCACTCTTCAAATCTCCAAAACTTGTTGTAGTCCCACTAGGAAAACGAAAGAGGGGAGATCTCAAACCATCACTTTGCTTGACCACGTAATTAAATCCCATGTAAGAGGATCTCTCTTGAAAAAATCCAGTTTTTACTACTTGGATTTCAACACTCTCTAGTATTCTACACTTTCATTTAAGTGGCCTTGGAGAATTTACTCTCTGCCCTACAACCAAGGCCCTAAAATCCTAGACTTGTGATCATTTTCTAATAAAGAAAAGATCTAGTTGATTTTAGATTATGTGCTTGTTCCATTTATGGTTGTTTGTTACTCAAAAGGGATTTAAGATGCAACTTGACAATGATGTGTGATACTTGACTCCAAAAAGACTTCAAAATAAAATATGAATGCAATGCAAGCTTTAACTTTCAATGAAGGCTATCTATAGAAAGGAGCAAGAGGTTTCAAGCAAAGAAACAATTACAACTTTCAAAACAAGAAACATAAATTACTCTTTGAATGCAATAGGTGTCCAATATATGAGTCAAATAAATTATAGGTTACACGATTAAGAATGAAATCTCAAAAATTCCAAAAACCATGCAATTTTTTATCTTTAAAATGTAAGCTCAAAAATGCACTATCCAAAAACTAGAATGCAAAATTTCTTTTTCATTTGATTTTAAATGCACTGAACTCAGATCAAATGCAAGTTCTCTTTAATTTCAATGAAAGAATCCAATGTAAATACAAAGGAACATGAAGAAAAAAGATCAAACAAAATGTGCACTCAAAATATTGACAAGTACTCAAAAGTTTGATGAGAACTGAAAGAAACCAAGTGTGAGGCAACTTGTTCAATCAAGGACTCAAAATGAAAAAGATGTGAAATCCAATCAATGAGAAATTGAAATTCAACATAAAAATGTGATAATACCAATGAGTTATGAAATCAAATAGGATCAAGGTTAACCTGAGGAAAGAGAACTCGACTAAAAGGCTTAACACAATGAGTTTCAATTCCTAAATCCAAATCATAGATTCCAAAAATCAAAACAAGGCACTTTATGTTGTGAGAAATATCATCCTGACAGTGATAGTGACAGTGATAGTGGCAGTGTTTGTGGTAGTGATAGTTAGTCTACACTTATATTTCAGGGTAGGAGGATGGGGCAAGGAAATGGGGTTGTAGTCTCCTTCCGATTGGATCCGGAGAATCAGGGAGTTGGAACTTCCTTTAGGTTGGAGCCTGAGAATCAGGGGGTTGTAGCCTCCCTCTATTTAGATCCAAAGAATTCAAGGAGTTGTAGCTTCCTTCAGATTGGATCCTAAGAATCAGGGGGTGTAGCCTTCTTCTAGTTGGAGCCTAAGAATTCAAGGATTTGTAGCTTCCTTCAGGTTGGAGCCTGTAAATAGGGGGGCATAGCCTCCTTCCAGTTGCATTTGGAGAATTTGGAAGTTGGAGCTTCCAATGAATGTATGATTTGATATATAAGAAAGAATTTCATGGTTTCTCCCATTTGGGTTTCCACGTAAATTCTAATGTACTGTAAATTTGATGTGATGATGTTTATGTGATTCTTTTATGTTTATATGCTCATGATATATTGAATGCAATCGTAGATGATAAATTGATGATATAATGATGATAAAGTTGAAGATCATATATTGTGGTTAAAAGTGGTAAAAGCGCTCATATTGATTCACCCCCCTCTTAGTATTCCAAAAATTGGTGTCAGATAAGGTTCCTTTAGAAAATAGTTTAACCACTAGAAGGAATATCATGGAGAGAAAATTTGTGTATAGGAATGGAATACTATAGTTTGATGGTTATATTGGTCTAAAGTATGAGTTGTGGAGTATCAGAATGAAAGTATTTTTACAGGCACATGGATATGATGTTTGGTAATCAGTTTTTACAAGATATATCGCTACTAAGAAACCGAAGACTGGAGCCAAGAAGGAATTGAAAAGAAGCAAAAAAATAGAAATGGATTTCATCTTGGAAGGATTACCTGATTCAGTAAAGGAGAAAGTGGGAAACAGTTTATCAGCTAAAGAACTTTGGGATAAGCTACATGATCTCTATTTTGAGGAATCTCCCATCATAGAGCCAGAGAGTGCTAAATAAGATGCAAGAGAAGAAAAATAAGAAATATGCTCACCATGTCAGATAGATTTAGAAGAAGAAGATTGTGAAAAAGGCATAGTAGATCTTGAAGCAGAATTAATCAGTGCTTTAGAAGAATTGATGAAAGAAAGGAAGAAAAACACGTCTCTTGAGGAACAATTAATCAAGAATAATTCTCAAGAAAGTTATGAAGAATCCCAACAAGTCATTGTGAATCTAAAAGCTCATATGGAATAATCCAGAAGGATTGAAGAAACATTCAAAAGTTAGATGGAAGAGAAACAGTGTTTGGAAGCCAAAATAGTAGCACAAAGAAAAGAAGCAGAGAAGAGAGAGAATATTTTGATAGATCATCTCAAGGAAATATTAGAGGACTTAACAAAAATTGAAGCAAAATTCAATCAAGAAGAAAGAATACTTGAAAAGGAAATCATCACTTTGAAGACCCAACTCAAAGAAGCAAAGAGAACGGAAGAAGTCATGAAGATTCAGGTGATGAAGAAAGAAGAAGAGGTGGAGAAGCTTGAAGAAGAAGTTGTCACATTGAGAGTTAAAATCGTTAAGCTCAATAAGAATCTTGAAGTGAGAGAAACATTCACATCATCAGTAAAGAAAGTTGAAGAGAATCACTCCAGGTTGCCAGAAAGGAAGAATGAAGAAAATAGTAAGAGTTATGCAGAAGTACTTAAAGGAAGGAATCATGGTCAACTAGAATCAAAGAAAAATGATATAGACATATCTTCAATAAGACCCTCCACATTCAAGCCAAAAAGAAGCTTCACTCGTGATGAAGGGATCAACAAAAAAGAATAATGTGATCAACTGAGGCATGGATTCATAAGGACTTCACCGCAAAAAAGATCATTCACCCCCAGGTATGTAAATTTATTTCATGGTCATTATTTTTTTGGTACTAACTTTGGACA
This sequence comes from Picea mariana, assembly GCA_032191745.1. Lineage (NCBI taxonomy): Eukaryota > Viridiplantae > Streptophyta > Pinopsida > Pinales > Pinaceae > Picea > Picea mariana. The sequence goes on along the minus strand of JASDQU010107026.1, from coordinate 92,176 downwards.
TAAAGTTGTAGATTGCAGGGCATATGAAAGAAATGTTCAAGAAAGAAATCCATATGTTACTCCATATAATATTGAATGTTACAAATTCCATAAATATGGACACATATCTCGTGGGTGTAGAAGCATGATAAATCCCTCCATGAAAGGAAAAATTGATGTCAGATACGCGAAGGTTTGGAAAAGAAAATAAGAGAAGTTGAATAAAGAATAGGTCCCAGAGATCGCAGGACTTGCAGTAGTGCGAGAAAGAAAATAAGTGTAGGTAAATAAAGAATAGGCCCAAGAGATTGTACTTTCAAGAATTGTAGTGCAATATCATAATGAATCCACAAGAAAAAATAAAGAAGTCAGAGTTCAGAAAGATGATGAGTCTATAGATGAAGAGGAAGATTATTCTACATCAGAGTGGGTATTTTTTTGAGCCATCTGGTTTGGATACTCCCAATAAATAGGAATAATGAAAAAGGGGGATTTGGTGTAGTAGATACTACAGATCAGAAAACCATCCTTCAAGTATTTTGAAGTGTTTGCAAAGACAAATTCAGAGCAGTCAAATAGTAGAAGTACAGAATGGTAGATTGATCGATTGAGAAGCAGTGTTCCCATGCAGGTATCAAAGGAATATTGACACACTTTCTAGGCAGGAATATGTTCATTACAGTTTCAAGGATGTATTGCAGATCAATGGACATAATTGATTCAGTCTGAGAAATAAGAATATGTGATGATCAGTTACAGAAAAGAAGCCTTCATGATAGTACAATGGCAGATGGGTCAACATTGTGGACAATTGAGTAGCATAGTTATGGATAGCTTATGAAATATGGACAAATATGAATTTATGGGATCATTGGCAAGTCTATATAGATATATGATAGAGCATACTTACAATTGGAATCAGTGGAATAAATGGACAAGTGGAATCATTCGATCATAAGAAGAAAAGCAGTGAAAGGCATAGCAAAAAAGGGAAATAGAAACCTTTAGCATAAGCTATATCATCATAGAAGATGCATTACAATGGATTGACAATTGGAATCATCGGCGGAAGGAAATCATTGAACAATATGGTCAAGTGAACATGACAGGTCATTTCAAGTCAAGAAATTTTGAATTCTTTTTATATATGTCAGAGAATTACAAGAGGAAGTGCCAATGGAAAATTAGCAGCAATGGAAGATAGGAAAGGGGATTTATATAGGAATCCCTCCATTGATCAACACAACATATTGTATATAAGTAAAGGAAAGAGAAATTGTCAAAGAAAGAGATCATGATAGAATGGTTAGAAGCATGCAGATAAGGGGAGACATATCGACAAGGGGGAGTTATCCTTTTTCCCATGATGTCAAAGGGAGAGAAAGAGAAAGATCAGAAGAGAAAGAGTCAAGTGCAGGTATACCTTCAGGGGAAGTCATTATATCTAAAGAGAAGAGGAACTTGGAGAGAAACATGTGAAGAGAAAGAACATAAGCATGAACAAAGGGGGAGCATCCCCAAGGAGAGATACCCTTTGCCATTGATTTCAAAGGGGGGGAGAGAGAAACATTAATGAGGAGCATTGGTCATAGGGGGATCATGATTATTGGAGTATGAGTGTTTCCATCAATGTTGGTGTTTCCATCAATGCAAAAGGGGGGGATTTTTGGACAGTTGGTTTGGATAGTTGATTGTCATTGATTTCAACCCTTGGAGAAGCCTGGAATCTGTAGGGATGTGGTTGATATTTATGGTGAGTTAGTTGTAATTGATAGAGTGGTTGATGTCAGCAGATATGTGATGGGTGCATTTGATAAAGTCTACATGAAGCCCCATAGGTGTGGTTATAGGACTCGAAGTTGGTTGAGGAATATGTACATAAAGGACAAAGTAAATGTAGGTAAGATATTATTATATGGATAGTACTAGTCATGTCATTTACGGTGATAGGTAGTATGCCACGTGGTTCCTCATAGTTGATGAGTTATGGCCTTGTGAAGTTAGAAGCCCCAAATAATGGTCAAGGGCCCCTAGTTGGTTACAAGTCTTTAATAAAAGTATAAAGTGGTTGTAACAAGAAAATTCATGAAGCCCCTAAGATTAAGAAAAGAGGTTACTAAGAAAAAGTATAAATACTCCTCAAGGAGTCTCTCATAATTACACATGCTCACATTGAATATCTATCTTGTGAATGTTATGGTATAATATTTTGGTCTAGTGGTGAATATAAGGTTTATTTTGAGGTAGCGAAGAAAGTGCGAAGGAAGAGCGATAGTTTTGAAAATGCAGACAACGTGGGTTTTTGATAAACCCTAATTAGGATGGACCTCGCAGGTCAAGCATAGGGTGTCCCGCAAGGCACCCCCGTAGGTTTCCTAGGGCACATCACACAAGTCCCCGTGTGACAGGTAGTCTTTGTCCCGCGAGGACAAGACAAAAGTGAAGGAGAATGCTTGTTCCTAGTTGTTGAGGATTGAGGTATTTTTGTAGGTCTATGTATCAAGATTAGAGGAATCAGGCCAGTTGCATATTTAAAAGGTGTTGGTGCATCGTTGATGCACTTATTGTGGTATAGGTTTTGGTACACGCTTGATGCTTGGTATCGTACATGGTTGATGCTTGGTATGGTATAGGTTGATGTTTTGGTACATGCTTTGGTACATGGTTGAGACACATATCTTGTGATGATATGTTGGTGATATTGGTAAATTTTTGGTAAAGGCATGTGTTGGTGATGTTGGACATCAAGTTGAGAGGTGTCCTTGGTATATGATCCATGTGAGAGGATCTGGTTGAATATCGATGATAGTGACAGGTTGGATAGGTTGATCAATGATAGGTTGGATACAGTGACAGGTTGATGTGACAATGGCAGTGGCAGTGGTAGTGATAGTGGAAGTGTTTTTGGTAGTGACAGTTGGTCTATACTTATATTTTAGGGCAATAATTAAAGGGGGTTGTATTCTCCTTCCGGTTGGAGTCATAGAATTAGGGATTTAGAGATTTCTTCAGGTTGGAGCTTGAGAATCAGGGGGTTGTAGCTTCCTTCTGGTTGGAGCCAGATAATTCAGGGATTTGTAGCTTCCTTTAGGTTGGTGCCTAAGAATCATGGGGTTGTAGCCTCCTTCTAGTTGGAGCCAGAGAATTCAGGGAGTTGTACCTTCCTTCAGGTTGGATCCTGCAAATAAGGGTTTGTAGCCTCCTTCCATTTTCAGCTGGAGAATTGGGAAGTTGGTGTTTCCAATGAATGTATTATTTGATATATAATAAAGCATTTTCTGGTTTTCTCCCATTTGGGTTTCCACATAAATTATGGTGTACTATGTATTTGATGTGATGATGTTGATGTGATTCTTTTATGTTTATATGCTAATGATATATTGAATGCAATCATAGATGATACATTGATGATATATTGTTGATAAAGTTCAATATTATATCTTGTGGTTAAAAGTGGTAAAAGTGTTCATATCACCCCCACCCCCCCACCCCCTCAGTATTCCAACAAACCCACTATACTCATTTAATTCATCACACCAACCATCAATCAAGTCAAAGAAGTTATTTAATGCTACTAGATATTTTTTATGCAATACAATTTACATTGTCATTAAATCATTCAATTAAATACTTAATAATCTATTTTAATAATTAATACACTAATTAATTGTACTAGAGTACATGTGTAGGGTATGTGTGTGTAGCTAGCGGACACATAGGTTACACATGTACTAAAGCTAAACAACCACTTCCTTTAGTGAATAGTTCATGTATGATCACATCAAGGCATGCAGGACAACAGACCAAGTAAATGCATCATTTAATAATCTTAATGAACAAAATAACAATAATTCATCAATAACTCATTATCACACTTAAATTATGAAAAGGGAATCAAAAGAGGGTTTTAAACATGGTAGGAACCAAGTGAGTAAACAATAATGGCACATATAATCCCTAATAAGTATTCTCAACTAACATCGAAGCATCCTTCCTTCCTAACCTACTTCCATATTCCATCCTATCCTTTCCACTGGTGGACTAAGTTGGAGCGTCAACTATATTGACCTAACTCTAGATAGACCTCATAAGTGGAAGTGTCATACATCTCAACCAAGCTTTCTGAGCAGGAAACTAGCAGACGTCATCACACATATAGGGGAGCATGATTTCACACAACCCTCCCACAACTCTAGGTTTCAGAGGATAAATAGTGGGAAATACCTCCACCCCTACTCATAGAACTAGGGTCAACAGAATAATCGGTGGATAATACTTCCACCATTCCTTATTGAACTAGGGTCAACACCCTATATCGAGCCATAATGTGAAACTATTGTTCTTAGAAACACGTCATCAAACAACCATTCTGGGCAAGTTGTGCATCTTATCAAAACTTCACTTACCACAAATCATAGTAATATTTTGAATCATAAATTAAATAATAAGTGAAACTTATAGCATATGCTATTTATTTTTTATGTCTATGACATCCAAGTTACCTCGGCGCTATAGTTATGTGGCTATCACATAGCTCATCAACCTATAGGTTAGTTCACCAATAACTCATATACATGCATATACACCACAATTTCATATAAGAATCCATATCTGTAATAACGTTCAATTAATAAATATATGTTTATTTTTATCATGCCCTGCATCTGTTATGCATTCACAACATAACTTGAACTGGTATCCATGTACTAAAATTCCACATTTAAATTTACATGTTTAACCAAATCACATAAAAATCATCATCATGAACATATAACAACAAAAATAATACTATGCAACACATAAATAGGTCTAGATGTACACCTTTGACAAGTCTATATCAGTTTCACTAAGTCCAAATAGTTGTTAAGCAATGAATTACCATGATGAGAATATTCAAAGTTCTAAATGCCTAAGGACAAAATATGGGGCGTTACAGGGAATTTTAGTTTTTGTGTTTATAAAGGAAAACCTTATTCATTGCTTTATTGTTTGCAAAATTTTAGAGAGGATATTTTTTCAACAAAGATTTATCAACAAATATTTCCGAGTGGGTGGACTTTTTTTGAAGAGCCAAATTCGAGGGGGAATATTGTAGATCACATAGAAATATGTAGAGGATAAATTTCAAGTATATGATTTCATTTTATTGATCATATTGATCATTCTCTTATTTGATTCAAACAATTTTCAGTGCATTCCAAACAAAAAAAAGAGTTTCATAGCTACCTTCAGTATTGGAAGCCCTAATTTCCTAATTGTTCTTTTGTTTTCTCCTTCTTTATTTCACAAGAAGAAATTTTTTTAAGAACAAGTTATTTATAGGGTTTGGTTATTTATATATGGGTGTTTCCTATCCATTGCAATGAAACCACTTATTTCATTGGATCATAAACCATCATGTAGTTGTCATTTTTTTGTTTTTAAAAAATGCCTTCATAGTGACTAGTGCGTTTTGTACACAGTAAGCGCACCGGAGCGTATTTGTTTGTAAACAACACCAATTTATTTCAATTTGAAATATTATTAAAAATCCTTTTCACGGTCAGCTGTGCACATTTTATCGAAACACACATTGGGGCGCATTTGTTACAAGGAAAATCTCTCTATGGCTAGGGTAAACCATAACAGACAAGTATGACTGCAGAAATCAACGCTTTCCCATAAACATGCTATAAAAACTAATGTGCAAGTGAGATAAGAAAAGGACCTACCTCATCCAGATGTTTGAAGATGTCCATCATTGAGCACTTTGACCCAAAGCTTTATACCTGCAACAAGTTCTCAAAAAACAAGTGAAGCAATCATATAGTGATAATATAAAAGGTTATCACATTAGATATCATAATCCATTAATATATAAAACAAACATACCCATGGATAATAACTCATATATTTTCAAGATATCAATTGGACGGGAAGAGAGTTTTTCTATTAATAAATGATCAACAGAAGAAAAAAATATTACATAATTCTGTGTCAGCACAGTTCAGAACCAAGAAACCAAGTTCCTTCCAATTGGCCCTCCACCAAAGGCAAGCTCACAGAAGGGAGAAAATGAGGTTCTCCATCAAGAAGGGAAGAGATTGGGGGCTGAACATTGTGTTCAGACCTAAAGGAAAAAGGGATGCAAACTCAATATGAAGTAATAATTTCTCCAGAGTAACTTTGCTCTCAAAGTTGAATTCTTTCTCTTTTTCCATAGCTCAGAATTGGATTCTTTATAGCCTTCAAAATGAAACTGAAGGGTCGAGTCAGAATGTTTCCATTATATTGAAGGCCAAGGATCAAAGATCTCCTATCGTGACATGGAAAATCGACATTTAATTTTGATTTTCTGGCACAAATATCGATGTACATGGGATGTAGTGGAGCAGCCTGCGTATACGCTTGTTGTATAGGGTGCAAGATGCATACAAGTGGAAAAAATATATTTTTGTCTCTGGATTTATCAATCAGGGGAAGTGAGTCTGCATAGGGAAATGGAATAAGGCCCTCTCTGCAAGATTTCTTAGGGTGAGGAAAATCTTTCTGTAACAAATTCCCCCTAATGTGTGAGGTCAGAGGAGTATCTGTGATGTTCGAAATACATTATAAATAACCCAGAAGTGGAGTGGTAGGGGACCAGTTGGATGAACTCAGTTGCTCATTACATACTGTACTGACTTTGCATACATGGCTGGAAAAATTTACACTACAGATCCATGTGGAAAATATACCAAACAAGTGTTCATGGACATCAATAGGAAAATACAAATGTGATTACATGCCAAAAGTTGTCATAGTCATGAACAAGGCCTAGTAGAACCATTCTCAAAAAACCAAATTGAGGATTTTTGTATACCATGGAGTACAATATGATCTCCCATGATCACTAAAGTCATATAAGTATTGATCCACTGAAAAGGAAGCAACAACATAGGGGAGTTGCATCCACATAGTTATGTCTTCAAGTCTTCTACACAATCTTCCAAAGGTGAAAGTCTACATCATGTGAATAAGGGAGTTGAGGTTGAACATAATGAGACATCGTTTGATTACTGATCATTGATGTATACCGTTAACAAACATGAGATAGCCTACTGATAATGAAAGTAGGTATCAAGGCACTGAGTACATTTTTACAAGTGTGAATAGAGGAGTCGGTGTCGAACACCGAAAGAATCCATCAATCAGGAGACATTGAAGTATTCCCAACTGTCGATTGTGAGAGAGCCTACCATTGATGACTGCAAGCCTCAAGGTAATCATAAGACTCTAGGTCCCGTTTTCAAAAAAATGGGTTGAAGTCGATGGAAAGAGACCTGTTGAAAGGATATCATTAAGGCATCTCTCATCATTCAGCACGAGGTATAAAGCAGGAGCTTCATGATTTGGTGGAAATCGAACGAAGAACAAGTTCACAAACCAGCAACCCTATGCGTCTTCTGCGTGTGCCAAGTGCAAGCGGTACATGAAAAAGACCCTATGAATAGAAAACAATGATGAAAAGTGATGAAAAAGGTGGGGAAACCACCAATAAGGTTAATGGCATCCAAGACACTGCACTAATCCCAATGTGTGAATAGATGTCTTACTGTCGAACACAAGGGAAAACACCCAGTCAACGACCAATGATGAAATGTCGACTGTTGGGTTCAAGGTTACCTACCAATGACGAAAGTAGGGTTAGGGTGCATGATAGGACTACAGTGTCATGTGATTCTGAGACAAACTGAGGGTATGGCCAACATGCAAAGTCAAGAGTTCTGAGGAGTGGCTGACACAGATTTATAGACTTCCTTTGAACAAGAGCATGAGACATATGGAGGACTCCGGTAGCATAGACCCAATGATGAAACCATGATATGAAAGAGGAATAAATGAAATTCTATGTAGGAAATGAAAGAGTTACCAATCGATAGAGAGAAATCAGTAACAAGCTCAGCTTCCTATGGCTGTAATAATCCCAAAATTATGATGAATGGACTAAAATAACTTTGTGCTTTGTTCAAAGGTGACACGACTGTTTTCGATACAAGATAATACTCCCTTCATGCCTGTCTTTTTTTTGTTTTTTCATAGACAAATGAATGCTATGATACAGAGGAGGAAACAAGTGTTGAAAGTAAGCAAAACTAGTTCCAACAATGGAACGTACCTATGCTCAATGCAGGGAAGTGCATGTGGGAGATGGACACTTGGGGGAATGCTTCCTCCTAGGTATAGAGTGTCAAACTGTGAAGGATATAAACAAGGCTCTGCTTGGTTGAGGATGCAAACTGCTAAGGCAAATGGTTTATATCGCAAAGCGAGAACCAGCTATAGGCTCAATACTGCAAGTAAGGGCATGAGATGCAATCACAGCTTGACACCAAAAAATGTATTTTTTTATGTATTTTAGTCTACTTGGTGTGAAAAAGGGGTAAACTTATGCCAAATAGACGTATTTTCAAAACCAATTTTACGAGTATGAAAGAGACAAGCTCACTCAACAATATTTTCACTTTTTGATAACGAGTCGGAAAAGAGCTTAACTGAGACTCACGACCTTTCAAGTCCAATTTAACGAGTGTGAAAGGGACAAATCACTCGACAATATTTTCCTTTTTTGGACGAGTCAAAAAAGAGCTTAACTCAAACTCATTAATAGGTTTCTAGGAGGAAAGTCAAGGGGGAAGCAAAGGCTTCCGTGTTGGACTTCTGTGGAACGCCAGTATCTTACGAATGGCTGACATAAGCTTGGGAAAACTCAAAGCTCTCTAAGTCGAGGAAGAAAAAGTGCTATTGAGGATATCATCTCTGTGACATATCGAATCATGTCTCTTACTGAAAAATACATAGGAGGGGGCATTGGATACCCCACAAGACCGTTCCAATCTAAGGGAATCTCTTCAAGACTTGGATGGAGAGAACTTGAGGAGAGAAAAACTTTCTCGTGTTCAGAAGGAGCATTATCAGGAATGCTGACAACATGATATAGGAGGTATATGACTAGAGCTAGAACTAGAAGAGTGGGATTGACCGAAAATTGTATTGGTGCGACCACTCCCATAGACTTTTCACTCTCCAAGAAAAGAGTGGGATTGACCAAAGATTGCATTGGCATGACCAATTCTTCAACCATTGGTTGAATAGGATGCAAGAAAAAAAGGTCAAGAGATGCATCACCTCCAAAAATAGGGGTGGTGTCAGTCGAAGATTGCATCGATGCGACCATTGGTTGAACAGGATGCAAGACAACAAGGTCAAGAGATGCATCACCCTCAAACATAGGAGAGGTGTCAGACGAATATTGCATCGACACGAACACTGGTACGATGGGAGAAAGGTAAATAGATGCATCAACCCATAAAGGAAGAGGGGTGTCAACCGAATATTGCATTGGCATGACTGTTGTATAAACTAAAGAAGGTATGAAGTGTGGGGAAACAACAAATGAATCAGAACCTGAAGGGCCCTCAAGTGAGAACCATGCTTCCAGTATCCTGGCAGTAGTAGGACACAAATGAGTAAGGTGACTTCCTTCGCAATTCCTGCAAAGGAATCTGGACTTACGTCTGACACGTCTAGGCTTCTCAATCATATGAATTCCCCCAACATGACTTGCAGTGGTTGGTGAAAAATATCCAACATGACTAGTAGAGGTTGGTGTTGTATGTGCAACTTGACTAGTAGTGATGATAATTGTACCCCCAGCATGACTTGCAGTGGCTAATTTTTGGTATTCAACATTACTTGCAGAGGTCGTCGACCAATCTATAACATGACTAGCAGAGGTTGGTGATAAAATGCCAGTATGACCTACAATGATTGGACTTGTGGTGGCGATGGTTTGTGGAATTTGAGACCAAGGTCCACGGAAAGATTGGTTTTGAGAAATTGTAGGCTAGGAAGGATCCTGGTTTACACTCTGTCTGATAGGATAGTATCCTCCTCCATACTAATTCATAAAAGGTTGTAAGGGCATCGACACTGAGGAAGCCGCTTGTGAAGAGAAAGCGACATGACAAGGGTTACTCATGTGAGGATATATGTTTCCCCCTTATGAATGAACTTCGTGAATGGGGTTTCCCATACTATAAAAATAACTTCCCCTGGATGTAACACTAGAGGACAGATGGAGGTCAGCCATGGGAAAAGTGTTCGTAGGAACTAACATGGGGGAAGAAGTATAAGTGGACGGAGTGTAAAAAGTAGAATGATTGCCTATTTGGGCACTTTATTCTCATAAAGTGGATTCATAGGAAGGAATATTCCAACCTCCTACCGTAAGAAGTGTTTGAGGGATATGAATCCCACCAAACAAAGAGGGATAATAAGGAGGCATCATGCTCCCAGACCCAAAACTTGGATTCGCATAAGGAGGTGAGACAAAGGATGGCAAGTGCGAAGAAATGTCGGGCATATGATGAGAAAAATGATTAGATACCCAAGGCATTGACTGAGTATCATAATTCCACACACCATTATGAAAAGAGGAAGGATTTGTTCCCATGAAATGAGATAAAATCATGGGGGGCGTAGCAGTAAATGAGGAAGCAGAAGGAACTCCACTATCCATGATAATGAAAACTCAGTATAGACTCCTAAGGTTGACTAGTAGTCAAAGAGAATACCAAAAGTCAAATGTCCAATATGCATGAAAATAGGGTAAAGTGGTTGAGTTTCCTTCCTCCCTAAAGAAGGTATGTCGCACCTAAGAGGGGCCTGAGACTCCCTGCTAAAGATCGTAAGTAACATAATCAATTATAAGGGCCCTCATGGGATTAAAAACCAGTCAGTTAGATCCCCCCAGAGAGGTAATCCTCCATGAAGGTTGTGTGTTGTCTGACCCTTATATGACCCAGAGTACCTGTAAAATAACCCTTGCAAGTAATCTATGAGACACCTAAGTCAAGCAACTAATAAACCATTGTATAATCGATGCACAGGCGAGCAGTCATAAATCAGGCCCACCGTATGGGCAGGGTAGCAAAGCCTGGAACCTTGAAATCACTGCCTCTCATGGAGGTAAAGGCACTAACAATATCCCCAGATATGAATAGATCCCCATAAATATCTATGATGCTAGGAAGGTATTGGGGGGATATCCCTTCAACCGACTTCACGCGACCTCGTAATTAACTCTAGTGTGAGCGGAGCCTCCTGATCTTACCAATTATACAATGGATTTATCCACTCCCTGACTCAGACATATATGTTGATTTAATTTCCCTAGAGAATTTTACTCACAAAAATCCTATTCCAAGGCACTAAAGCCTAGGCTAGTTTGTGCACCCTAGAAAACAAAATCATTACGAATAAATTTCAAATTATAGAGTTGATTTTATGGTCATGATTACTCAAAAAGGTATGGTAAGGAAACTCATGGTGTTATGACTCTGCAAGAAAAGTAAATATGAAAGTAATGCAAATTCCTAACTTTAACTTTTGATGAATGATATGCTTCTAAAAATGATGCAATTTTCAAATTCAACTCTGCAATTCAGAAGTAAAGATGCAATCTTTCACTATATGCACTAAGCTAATGATAGAGATTCAAAGACAAAAAATGCCAAGAAATGCAAAATAACTATTTTTTTTTTCAATATATTAAAACTGAAAATGCATGGACTGAAAAATAACTTGATATATAACCCTACTGTGTATAAAAAAATAGATAACTCAAGCATGATACCAAGCAACAAAACACCCAACCCAGTGAGAAAGGACAATAAAAATGAAAAAATGAAGAGAAAGACTTTGCCCAGAAATTCAACCAAAATAGGGTTTCCTGTCATCCCACGGGCACTCAACAGGATTTACATAGACCTAAGAAGGCTTAGCAAGCATCAAATCCCACCCAGCAAACACTAGACCAAGAAAACAAGCAAGGAAAAGATGTGCACATGATTGTTCAGGAAAACATAGTGTATATACGTAGCTTGCAGTGAGACAACCTGTGTGTATATGCGATTGTCAAGGAAAAAGGCACGTATATGCTTTAAAACAAGGCCGGTCAAGGGAGGAAGGCTGAAAACTCATACCCAGAGTGAACAGGAGTTTTCAAGCAATGTTACAACAAGAACCACAATAGAAACGAAAGAAATCTATAGAGAAAATTACTTCAAACCCTAAGAAAGAAGATTCATCCCTAGTGGAGTCGACAATTATGTTACGAGGAAAAACTCTCTATGGCTAGGGTAAACCACAACAAACAGGTATGACTGTAGAAATCAACTCTTTCCCATAAACGTGCTATAAAAACTAATGTTCAAGCAAGATAATAAAAGGACCTACCTCGTCCAGATGTTTGAAGATGTCCATTGTTGAGCACTTTGACCCAAAGCTTTATACCTGCAACAATTTCTCAACAAACAAGCAAAGGAAGCATATAGTGATAATATAAAAGGTTATCACATTAGCTAGCATAATCCATCAATATACAAAACAAACATGCCCATGGATAATAACTCATATATTTCCAAGATATCAATTGGACGGGAAGAGATTATTTCTATTAATAAATGATCAGCAGAAGTGAAAATATTACAGACTTCCGTGTCGACACGGTTTGGAATCGAGAAACCAAGTTTCTTCCACCTGGGTCTCCACCACTTCAATCCTCCACCAAAGGTAAGCTCATAGAAGAGATACAATGGGGTTCTCCATCAATAAGGGAAAATCTTGGGGCCGAACACTATGTTCAGACTTAAAGGACAAAGAGATGCAGACTCAATATGAAGTAATAATTTCTTCAGAGTAACTTTGCTCTCAAAGTTGAATTCTTTCTCCTTTTTCATAGCTTGGAATTGGCTTCTTTATAGCCTTCAAAATGAAACCGAAGGGCCGAGTTGGAATGTTTCCAGTATATGAAAGGCCAAGGATCAAAGATCTCCTATCGTGACATGGAAGCCCGACATTTAATTTTGATTTTCTGGCACAAATCTCGATGTACATGGGATGTAGTGGAGCAGCCTGTGTATATGCTTGTTGTATAGGGTGCAAGATGCGTACAAGTGGAAAATTTTATATTTTTGCTTCTGGATTTATCAATCAGGGGAAGTGAATCTGCATAGGGAAATGGAATAAGTCTCTGTCTGCAAGATTGCTTAGGGTGAGGAAAATCTTGTTCTAACAACATTGCTTACAAAGCTCACCATTGAGTTTAAAATGGAAAAATTATTGTTTTATATGAAAAACGTCATTTCTTAAATTTCTTTAGTGCTTGACGATGCATAATAAATAGTGCTTAGGAAGTTGCTCTTTTATTAATTCATAAAGCATCGGCTGAATATAAAAAAATTCAATTTTGCAACAACATTTTTATACTATATCGATGTGTATATGTATGTATGATGCACCAGTGCATACAATTTTTTTAAGGCCCCGATGAGAATTATCTTAATACACGCACCGGGATCTTATTTAAAAAAATAATAATAATTTTTATATATTTTTTTTTCTTGGGAGATTTTGAAAATTCTCAGGGACAAACAAGGGGAAAACAAAGACATGTCGGTAGGGATCTCCAAAAAGTGTAGAAGAATATGTTAAAATAAATGAACGAAATTTCATCGCAAGAGGAGCCATCCCAACTACAATGTGCATTAGAGGTATGTAATCATTTTTTTATTCTTTTATGTACATTGAATTTAAGTATTGTGTGAAATACTAATTTTCAATTGTTTTGTTGCAGGAAAGAAAAACAAATAGAATCCATTCATCACTTAAGACAAGAGGACAAGGAATAAAATGGTTGATCACAAACTTTGTGAGTATTTACGTTTTCAGTATTTCTTCATATTTCATGTATTTTGTTATATTTATATTTAAATAATTAATTTACACTTGTCCCTGGATGTCTTCTACTAGGTGCTAACATACAAAGAGGAGCCAACCCATGAATTGATAAAAATTGGGTTAAGTATGGGTTGTGAGTATATGTTGAAGAATGAAAGTTTAATTGAACAATTTGTAAGTAGCTATGTTTTTTAACTTTCTTTGTTTTATAATTAATGAAAAATCAAGAAAACTTTATATTGATTATATCAACTACGCTTTGTCATGTTGTATTAAAAATGCAAGAAACAAAGTATGGAATGCATCCATCAGAGGCGATTTTAAGAGAATTCATGAAGAATGGCTTAGAAAGAATGTGTATTGTTTATGAAATACTTGGTGCTAAGGTATGTTTTTTTATTTACGCAATCATGTATATTATACAATATATATAAATGTAGATCTGTACTTATTACAATTTATTTCTATGTTTGTAGATGGAAAATGAAGGGGCAGAACATAAAAAACAAAAACAAATTGATCATCAAGATAACATTATGTTAAAAAATCAAAGTACAATATCATGTACAAATGATCAATAAATGAGGCATGCAATCAACTCGAGCAATGTTAATAGTTCCATTGATGAATGACAATCAATATAATTGAATGTTACTGCAAGTTGTATATTTTGGAATATTTGTCTCTGAAAATCAGGGATTTTGTTTAATGTACTCAACATATTGTCCCAATTGCATGAGGAGTTGTTACCAATAAGTGTAACAATTACAAATTGGTTGCAATTTGATTATTGTACTATACCTTTACATTGTCCCTTTTTGTATGACAATGGGTCTCTTATTTATACATAATAAAATGGGATTTTATTTCAATGCATTGTCGAATGTTGTAAAATGTTATGTTCCTGAATAAATAATATGTGGATGATTTTCATTAACACAAGTAATAGAGGTTTAATTGGTTGGATAATGCATTAATGAAATCATTAAATATTGAAATGCAATAACATAAATATAAAACGATATTATTATAAAAAATATATATGATTTTGAAATAATTAATTAAAATTTTGTAAAAAACAATGAATTAAAATATATACATATCACTGCATTGTATTCTTTTGAACTCATTAGAGCCATAATATAGACATCAGTACTTTTTGAGGATTCATACACACTGGTACATATTAATTATAATAATTCATTGGCACATACTATTGAGAAAACGCATTGTTCCGTAAACGATATAACGTACAATAATATTTATCGTTTCAAAATTGTATGGTGCTCATGTTTGAAATATTAACTAGTGTGCTAAAAACAAATTGTATAGGTGCATTATGTTTATTATATGTACCTTGTAGCTAAATATTATTTACGCACTAGTTATTTTACTATATTATATGCACCAATGCATACTAAAAATAATGCAGCCGACATATCGGTACGTACTAATTACAAAAGCACTGGGGTGCATTCTATATTAAATGTACCAGGTCTCTGAATAACATTATCGCACCGGGGATAACAATAAATTAACTGCACCAGAACATACTAATCCTAAAGCACACCAGATCTAACTATAACTTGATCTCACCAGGGTAGACAAATCCTAAAGCGCATCGATGCACCATAAGAGAAGAATGTGGAACTGATGCATAGTAATTATAAGAGCATCGGTGCTCTGCATACAATGAAAAAGGAGGAACTGGTATGCAATAGTTATAAACGCACCAGGTCATTTTTTTATTATATTCAAGTCTATGGCATTTTTTATTATATTAATATACCAACGTGTTTTATTATATTAACATACAGGTGTAGGTTTTCCAATACTGAACCAGTGTGTTTTGACAAAAAACACAACCAAAAAAAAGACCTCCACTACAACCTTCATCCACCCAAAATTTTTTAATTATATAGAACATCCGCTAAAACATCTGTAGCCAATGGAAGAGGTTGCAGCAGAAGTTTTTTTGAAACATTTTCCAAATTTTGTTACACTAAAAACCTCCACTAGAAGATGTTCTCTTTGTAGTGTTTCATGGTATGATCACTGAAGACCCATAAACTTTTCTTTTCAAATTTTATGTGTTATGTCGTAGCTATGATTATTCATTTGACACTTAAAAAATAAAATTGTTTCCAACCACTCTTAAGGATGCTTCTTTATGTTGGTTTATGGGTTTGACAACTAATACTTTAAAACATGGAATGAGATCAAAAACATTAACCTTGTAAAATATCATGATTATTGCATTAAAAAACAGTGCAAGTTATTGGTAAATTAATAGGCCTTATGTTGGGTAAAATTTATATGCAAAAATATTTTGATCCTAGTAGCCCCATTGTAAAAATGCATATCAATAATGTTGCAATTACAAACACATTAATAGATTTAGGAGCAACAATAAATGTGATGAAAAAAGGTACCATGGATAGATTACAATTGTCTAATCTCCATAATACACCCACAATTTTACAACTAGCTTATAGATAATCAATAAAACTAGAAGGTGTATTAGAGGATATAATAGTCTATTTAGGTTCTTGGAAGTACCCTGTAGATTTCATGGTTTTACAGTTGAAATCTAACTTGGGTGGTCACCCATTAATTTTAGGGAGGCCACAGTTAGCTAGAGTTGATGCGTGTATCAGTTGTACATCAAGGGACATGACAATTGC